>JABUQX010074201.1:10000-16377 GCA_015478945.1 Trachelipus rathkii | reverse complement strand
ACCCACACAGAGATATATTCTATATATAGATATATTATTAGTATATATATATATATATTATATATATATATATACTATATATATATATATATATAATATATATATAATATATAATATATATATATATTAATATATTATATAATATATATATATATTTATATATATACTATATATATACTATATATAACTATATATATATATATATATATATATATATATATATATATTATTATATATATTATACATTAATAAATATAACATATATATATTATATATATATACTATATAATATATTATAATTATATATAATATATATATATATATATATATATATTTAAAATGTATATATATATATATAATAAATTATATATATATATATATAGATATAATAATATATTAGATAAATATTTAATATTATATGTATATATATATTATATAATATTAATTATATATATAATATATATTAATATAGATATATATATATACTATATATATTATAATTATATATACTTCAAACCAGTTCATGGGAAAGTGAAAATTCCCAATAAATTTTCACTTTGCAGTCGTAGATGAAAAATCGTGAAAATCATTTTTGATATTCATTCGATCAATATGAAATTCTCGGGACATATATAATTTGGCCCAGGGATGGCAATTTTAGTGATTTTTTTGATTTTTTTAAAAAAATCAATTTGTGATTTTTTTGATTTATTTGATTTTTTCTATTTTTTTAAATTCGTAACGTTATATATATATATCAAATTTTTTTTTTTTTTTTTTTTTTTTTTTTTTTTTTTTTTTTTTTTTTTTTTTTTTTTTTTTTTTTTTTTTTTTTTTTTTTTTTTTTTTTTTTTTTTTTTTTTTTTTTTTTTTTTTTTTTTTTTTTTTTTTTTTTGTAACTTGCAAAGTTATTTCGCGTGTGTTGACGAATCCAAAAATTCGAAAATATCAAAAAAATAAAAAATCCAAATTGATTTTTTTTAAAAAAATCAAAAAAATCACTAAAATTGCCATCCCTGATTTGGCCAGACATATTTTTATTTAGTTAAATTTATTTTTTTACCCTATCGTTTGCGCTGTTCACAGTAAAATTCTAAAAATTAAAATATTTCTCGTAAACAGCTGCAAAACGGTATGGTATACAAGACCTTGATCTAAATAACAAATTTGTACTTCATAATATACATGCTCAAAAAATTTTAATATTGATTTGTATATAAAAGGTTATGCGATTTTTCATTCATAATTCCAAATGAAATTTTGGGAATTGACTTCGCAATATGGATTTATGGAAAAGCTATGCTACTATGCAATCATCTGTCCAATACAAACAGGTCTTTCAAAGTTTCATTATTTTTTATCTCTATGTTAAATCTTTATACCCTAATATAAAACGCAAAACTGGAAATGTCTGTAAATTCCAGTAGTAACACATGTTTTGAAGAGAACCCCTTGATAGGAAAATACTCAATAAATTTATGATATTTCGATTTTTTTACAGATGACAAAACTATGGAGGTATTCATGGACAAAAATTCATTTTGGGAGACACTCTAAATTATAATATATACACATAATTATATATATATAATACTATATATACTCTATATATACTAAACACCAATAAATATATATTATTCATATATAGATATATATATAATATATATATATCATGTATATATATATTATATTTATATATATATAATATACTATATATTATTAATATATAATATATTTATAATATATATAATATATATATAAGTATATATATTATATATATATATACTGTATAATATATATATATATATAAATTATATATATATATATATAATATATATTATATATAATATATATATATTATATATAATATATATTATGTTATAGTATATATATATATAATAATATATTATTTTATATTATATATATATACTATATATATATATTATATTATATATATATATTATTTATATATATATTATATATAAAATATATGTATATAATATTTAATATATTATATATATATAATATATATATACCTATTTAATAATATATTATATATAATTACTTATATATATATTATCTATAATATTATATATATTATAATATTATATATTATTATAATATATTATAATTATAATTACCATATAATATATAATATTTATATATATTATATAAATATTATTATATATATTATATATAATTATTATATATATATATATAATATATACTTTATAATATATATTTATTATAGTATAATATATTATATATAATATATATTATAATATATATATATATATATATATATATATATATAATATATAATTATAATAATATATTATAAATATATATAATATATATATATATACTATATATATCTATATATACTATATTATGATATATATATATATATATATATATTATATATATATTATAATTAATACACTGTTATATATATATACATATAATATAATAATAATATATTTAATATATATAATACTATATTATATATATATATTATATATATATTATATATATATATATATATCTATATATATATTATCTATATATATATATATATATATTATATAATATATATATTATATATATATATATTATATAATATATATATATTATCCTGTATATATTATATAGTATATATATATATTTATATATTATAATATATATATATATATATATATAATATATATATATATAATATCTATATATATATATATTATATAATATATATATCATATATATTATATATATATATATTTATTATATTATATATATAATATATATATATATAATTATTATTATATATATATATATATATATATATATATATGTATTATATATATTATATCTATAATATATATATTATATTATATTATATATATATATATTATATATATATATATATATATATAGGTGTGTGGGTGTTAAGATTTTAATATATATTACTATCTATTATTCTTTTTCATGCAATTCCAACCTTCTTGGTATCTTCCCAATTTCTTGTAAAAATTACCGGTTTTGAAGGTTTTCATTCTTGAAAGAAAGAATGGTCGATCAGCTCCGTCGTATCCCATGTCGCAGAAGACTTTTACGGGCTTTGCACAGCCACATCTGTTGAAGGTAGTTCAGATAAAGGTGTAGGGGATTAGTATTTGTATCCGGATCATTTTTCTCTATCAGCATCCGCATCCGCATTAATTTTTTTGCGGATAGAGGATAGTATTCATCTATGAATTATGAGAAACGATGTGTGTGTGCACTACCTATATATATATATAATATATTATATTATATATAATATATAATTGAATACGATATTATAGATAATATGTCTAATATATATAATATATATTATAATATATATATATATTAATATATATATACATATATATATACTATATATAATATATATATATATATATATATATATTATATATAGTATATATATTATATATATATATATATATATATATATATATATATATATATTATTATATATAATATTATATTATATCATATATATTAATATATATATATATATATATATATATATATATATATATAATATATATATTAATATATATCATATTTATTATATATATATATATATTATTATAGATATAATATATATATATAGTATAATATATAATATATATAATATATATATATATAATATATATATAAATATATATATATATATAATATTATATATATTATATATATATATATCATTTATATATAATATATATATATTATAATATATATAAGGTATTTTATATATATATATATATATATATATATTATATTAATATATATACTTAGGCTTGGGGAATACTGACGGCCAAGGTCACGGCCGGAATGTTGCATGCAATGTTGCAAAATGTTGCAAGCAACATTTGCAACATTGATTTCAAGCTTGACGTGGTCAAGGTTAAGTTTTTAAGGTCGGTGAGAGAATTTAGGTTTGAAGAAGACCGTGTTCGGAGGTTGTTCCTAAATGGGGGTGTGGAGCCCACAGAGGGGGCTTTTTTGGTACTGGAAGGTTTAAATGATCGGTAGATTATTTTTGATGGTTTTCAATCGATTTATCGATGTCTTTTACCCCTATATCGATGTTTTAATCGTCTTTCTACGTGCTCGATTTGACTTTTTACCTCGAAAATATAATCGAAAAAAATAATTACTAACATTAAGCATTCGATTAATCGTTGGTAGTTAGGTCCGAGTTCGAGGGGCCTTTTTTTCACGAAGGAGTTTAACGTATGTTATGAAATTGGTATAATAAGTTATTTGAGGTGTTAAACTGATTACCGCCGAGTTTTCAGCCCTAAGTGGGTGTGCCGCCTTAGCGCCAAGGTCAAAATCGTCCTGAAAACCATGTTAGCTTTATCGTATCGGTAAATTTGGATGTGAGCTATATGATGACGTAAAATTCGGTCGTAGACGAGATTTCGATCCCCTGCGCTCTTCCCTGTCCCCCTAAAATTAAAATACTCGCAGAAGCTGATTTGGAGAAGGAATTCGAATTCGAAGCTTGGAGATGGATTCTGAGTCGGATTCGGGTCGAATTTACAGCGACCCCCCGGAGGGGGGTCCGTCTGAAAAAGAAATGCATGGATGCGACAGAGGAAGAAGGAGAAAGGAAAGAAGGAGGAAGGAAGAGATGAGAAGGAGGAGTCTGGAAGGATTCAGAGTCGCATCTGGCACCGGTGCTAGAGTCGTGCGGTGCCGAGTTAGTAACACAAGATGTAAAGAAAAAAGGATTGCTTTTTTAAGTTAAATATTTTGATAAAATATAAAATGTGTTTATTTAAATAGTGTTCTTAAATAGTTAAGTGGAATCAATAGAATGAATAATTAAAATAAATAGGTTAAATTTTTATCCTGTTGAAAATTAGAAGGCCCTTTAAGATTGCAAGTGTTACATTTTTTAAATTATTTATAAAGAGGAATTAAAACAAAAGATTAATAATTATATTGAATACATTTAATAGAACTATGTTGAAATATTCAAAGTTTTTTCATCATTAAGAATAGTAACAATAGTTGCAGAAGTTGCTTCTTAAATTAAATTTTATAATAATAGTTTATATTTTATTAAAGTCAATAATGAAAATAAATGTTTTATTAATTTCAAATAAATGTTAAAACTAAGTAATAATATATATAAAATGTTACTTTTACGATAAACAAAGGTTGTTTCATGCGCAATATCTGCTAATGTGACCCAATAAGATGACGTCACAAAATTGAGAACTCATCAAGGTAAGCTCGGAAGCTAAAAGAAGTGCAGTTGCCACAGGTGCACTAATATGGCCAATTGTAGAATTTTTATATAGTACTAGAACTTACATATACAGTTAGTTTCCCTCTAAAAGTTTTAATTTACATATGATATTATGATATTGAAACAAAATGAATAAAGAAATTGAATAATAAGTATTTATTTGTTTACAGTAAATAAAGGTAGGTTTATATTAATAAAGTATTAATAAAGTATACGGCGGCGTATAATGTATCGTTTAGATACGTATGAAATGTCAGACTGGTTAAAGGTTAAAAGTCTTTTTCAAATTTTGCAAAGTGTAATATTTTCAAGTTCCAGAGAATTTTGTCTTAAAATTTGATAAAAAATTTTAAAAGGTTTAAAAGGTTTAAAAGGTTTAAAAGGTTCTAATTGAACACTTTATTAGTTGTTTGTTAGCTTTGTTATGACAAGAATTAAGACCGATCACAATTCTAAGCAAATTAAGAGAATTGTCGATTATAATAGCTCGTTTATGCAATTTTTCCTGAAATATTTCTTAATAAAGCAAAATATTGCACTAAATAGAAAGATATTATAAATATAATATCAATAAATAATAGGTAATTTAATTTTTATACTTGCTTTATAAAGACGTATTCAACATGAAAATGAGAAGAAACAAATTAAAGTTGACATTATTTAATAAATAGAATACAATCGAATGATTTCTATTTAAGAAAAGGATAATTTATATATTTGAGATATTTGAATTAATTTGAGATTAAGTAAAAGTTATTGAAACATTTTCTTTAAATTGAGAGTTTAATAAATTGAGGATTTTTTTTCTACAAAAATATATATATATATTATATATATATTATATAATATATACCAATATATTATATTCTATATATATATATATTATATATATATATAACTATATATATATATATATAATATATATATAATAGTATATAATATATATATTAGATTATATATATATATAATATATATCTATATATATTAGTATATAATAATTATAGTATAATATAATATATATACTATATATATTATATATATATAATATACTATATATATATTTATAATATTA
>JABUQX010074201.1:0-2500 GCA_015478945.1 Trachelipus rathkii | reverse complement strand
ATAATAATAATAATAATAATAATAATAATAATAATAATAATAATATATAATAATAATAATATATAATAAGTAATAATAATATAATAATAATAATAATAAAATAATAAGATAATAATAATAATAATAATAATATAGAATAATAATAATAATAATAGATAATAATCAATAATAATAATAATAATAATATAATAATAATAATAATAATAATAATATCATACATAATAATAATAATATATAATAATAATAATAATAATAATAATAATATAATAATAATAATAATAATAATAATCAATAATAATTATATAATTAATATATATATAATAATAATATAATAAAATAATAATAATAATAATAATAATAATTAATAATAATAATTAAATATAATAATAAAAGATATAATAATAATAAAATATAAAAATAATAATTAATAATAGATAATATAATATATAAAAAATAATAATTTTGAAGGTAATTCCTTAACTGCTAAAAGAGTATTTAAAATATTCAGTAACTTCCATATAACTTTTTTAAAAAAAATGGACATAACGTTTAGCTGTGTATTTTTAATAAATTGGAATATTATTGATAAGTGAACAAGAAAGAAATTAACTATTCTAAAGAAAGCAATTATTTTCCACTCGTCGATTAACTAAAAAGAAACAAAATTGCTTAACATGAATTAGACCGATGCTTAATTTCCAAAGGTCGTGTCTGTAGGAATATAAATGTTGGTCTTCTCCACTATAAAGTTTTCATTTTGTGTCGATTTTATTGTCCCCTGTTTATGATAATAAATAAATAGATAAATAATAAATATAATGTATAAATAAATAATAAATTAAAAAAAAATAAATACTATAATAAAAATGAATTTTTTTAACACACATAATTTGAAATTATTGTAGCTACAACTACCTTGATCAAGACTTCACCGTTGAAGTTTCTCTCGTCGCTCTTTTTTTTTCGATAGCTGTTTAACTTAGATCATAGATCCAATCTTTAAAAATTATATAATTTTCATACTGTTAATACCATTTTTTTAACTACTTGATTCAATCACTTTTTTAATTCCTTATTTCACCTTTTATAACATGAAATATATTAATAGAAGAATTTTTTTTTGATTTTAACACTTTCCTATTAAATATTAGTACGAACATTAAATTGTAAGCAATTTAATCAAAAATTAAAAAACTTTAATAGTTTAAGTAAGCATAAGAAATCGAGTTCTTCTAGCTATTCTAATTATATTCTGTGGTTGCCACTACTCTATTTCTCTTCTATTAATACTTACGATCTGGTTCTATATGTTAGCAAAATTAAACTCGAATGCAATTCTACTATACTATCAATCTACAAAATATTCTTCTGCTACTACTTAAGATAATAATGAAATAATGGCGATATAAAGAAGGAGTATATAATGTATTTACTTTTCTATTTGGACTCTGCAAAGTCTGACGGTTTATGACCTTAATAAATAATTGCTTAATTCAGAGAACTTTTTCATTCTTGATGTAGATTATGGTGCGCAGAAGAATTCGCTATTTGCAAGACGTTTTTTCTTTAATGTTTATTTGTAGAGAGAGTTGTATGTGTTCATTCAAACTTAGTTAGAAAGATATATATTAATATATATATATATATATATATATATATTTTTATATATATATAATATATATTATATTATATATATTATTATATATTTATATCTATTATATATACTATATATTATATATATTAGTATATTATATATATATATTATAAATATTATAATATATATATATATATATATATATATAATATATATATCATATATATATAATATATATATATATATATATATATATATATATTTTTACATATATTCTATAACAAACATACAGTGACCTGACGTATACTGATAATTTGGCACAGGCCCCCAGATGTTATTAGCATCAACGTCGGTTTCATGCAAACCGTAAAAAAAGGCACTTTAACTTATTAAGTAGACTTACAACAAGATAACCTGAAGATCCTCTTGGGGTATGGAATCATAAAAGAACTTACCGAATATAATGTCAGTTATTATGATACAGTAATGCCTTCTTCTTGCATCGGATTCGTTTACTTATATAACTGGCAAAGAGTATTTCCACACTGATGTATAAAATTGATTAAGATATTTAAACAGTCAATAAATAAATGGTGAAAGGGTTATAATTAACACTCACTTGATAAGAAATAAAGAAAATATAATTTAAAAAAAAAATAAATATTTGTATTACAAACTACAAACTTCGACTTTCAGAATATACGGACAAATAGATATTTATATATATAACAAACTTCGTTTTCAGAATATGGATAAATATATATATATATATATATATATATATATATATAGAGAGAGGAGAGGAGAGAGGAGAGTGAGAGGAGAGAGAGGAGAGAGAGAGTAATAGAGAGAGAGAGAGAGAGAGAGGGAATGGAAGGAAGGGAATGGAATGGAATGGAAACACAA
>JABUQX010074200.1:12500-22400 GCA_015478945.1 Trachelipus rathkii | reverse complement strand
TATGAATAGACCAGAATTTGCGAAACAGGGTGGCTCTTCTTTGACTCTACACATCAATGGCTTTGCACTTCGAACTCTGGCATTCCATGGAATACTGCCTCTCTAACTCTAAACCTAGTTTTATGCTCTTGTCTGCCTAAAACCCAGATGGCTAAGAATTCATCCTTCGACTCGTTTAATATATCCAACTATAAACTTATTTTATTAATAATTTCCGTCTGAAGGTGGAGTATTGCCTATGTAAAATATAAAACACTCCTATAAACAAGTCTCGATGAATCTCAGAATTCTTACAACTTTCGATGATTCTGTGGCTTAAAATCTTTTCTTCCTTCTACTTCTAGGAACAATGCTTCTGCTACTGTTCTCCTCACAGAACAGATTTTCATTGCCTTTTTTGATTACCTTACTACTTCTCACGGGACTGTTATATCTTCTCATCCAATACTGAGGGGCTTGGAACTAGGGGTTTTAAAAATTTATAACACTGAATGACTGATTTCCTCTTAAAATGATGCAGGAAGGGAGGAAGCCGAATCATTCAGTTTTCTCAACGATCTGGAGCAACTAATAAAGAACCTGGACACATTTCGGATCGTTCCCAACCAATTCTTGACCACACTTGACCTATGTTTTCACCACTAGTTCCTTCTCTCTATAATACACCACCTTCTCTCCTATCGGTAAATCTGACCACAACCCCTTATATCTCTTAGTTTTAAAACTTTCTCTCCAACATCTCCATTATGCCCTATGCGGTTTTTTCTGGCACTTTGAATTGGGGCCGATTGGGGGGCATTGAGTTGCTTCTACGCTAACGTAATAATGGAGTGACTGCTGTGACTGCTTTGACTCTGCCGAGCTTCTGCCGATAAAGTGGGAACTGTAATTGTTTATGGGATGACAGGTTCATTCCTTCTTGAACTAAATCTTTTTCTCCTCAAACCCATGGTTCGATTGTGCTTGTTCCCTGGCCATTCAGGGCTGAGACAATGCTTAATCTGGGTGTTGGAAAAAATTCTCGTTCTTTATCACTCTTGCCAATTTCATTCACCTAGAAATCGTTGTAGGGATACTCTTCGACGAGCAAAGCGGACTTTCATAAACGAAAGTGCGCTGACCTCCTTGGTTCTCCTACTGAAAAAATTCTTTCTGGCCTCTTACCAAAACATCTCTAACAACTCTGTAAATCATTTCCTTTCCTTCCGTCTTATCGCTCTGATGATTTGTATGTTATACTTCCAACTTGAAAAGGGGGCCAATCATCTCTTTGGGCCTCCTTTTTCCTCTAAACTCAATTCCTGGACGATTTCTGGGTATTCCTCTTCCTCCTCCTTCCCTCTCAGGAGTCCTTTTGCTTTACTGCGGTCATGTTCATTGGATCGGAGTGCATGAGCTCCGAAATCTATAAACGTTTAGGAAGGCTGGATGGCCCGATGGGCATTCCTCTCCGAGTTTGAGGAAGTGTTGCTTCCATGCTGACCCCACCCTCGTTCAACTATATTCTCTATTGCCCTCAATACTAGCACTTTCCCTCAGTGTTTGAAAGCGCGGCATATGTCCAACTTATTCCGAAAAAAGGCATTGCTGTGATCCTTCAACTATCTCCCTATAGCTCCTAACTCTGTATTTCTTTCTAAGATCTTTGAAACCCTTTCTCAACTATTACTTCTTAGATCATCTGGATCTCATTCCCCCTTCTTTTCGATTACCAGTACGGCTTTCGGTGCTTGAGAGATCTACTGGCTATATACTTTCCTATTCAACAGATTTATGGTTTTCCGCCCTTAGGAACTACGGAAAGATTGCTGTGGTGGGCTTGACATATCCAAAGCATTTGACCGGTTGATATGGCATGCGCTTCACTGCTTCTCCAAGCCTCTCCTCCTTTGGGGGTTCCTTTCTTCTCTTTTGCTTACTTATGTCTAGCTTCTTTCAAGTCGCTCCAATATCGGCTGTTGTGATGGGGCGACTTCTTTTTCGGTCAATAGGGTGTTCCTCAGGGTTCTGTTTTATCTACTACTTTATTCCTGCTTTTCATTAATGATCTTTCTCACCTGCACATCTAACCTATCCACTTATTGTCCGATGACTCGACCTTCATTCTTCAACTCATTTTTAAAATTCTGCTCCCTCTTTTACTTCAAGAATTGCCTTACGTCTTAATCTTTCCGACTTCAATTCTTGGTGATCTGGATAGGATTGGATGTAGCAGTAAGGTTGCCTTTATCTTGTAACATTCAAATCTTTTAAAAACACCAATTTTTACAAATCTCCCTCTCTAATACACCTAACTTTCCTATCTCTTTCGACCCCGGGTTTCTCGGTCCTCCTGTGACATATTAACATCCCTTTGGCCGTTAACAATTAAACAAAAAATGTATTGAAAACCTCAAATCACAGGTGGTTGCTGGGCGGCCTCAAAGAAAACTGGGAGTTCTGTTTAGAGTTTAGACTGCGAGACTTTTTCCTTCTTCTCAGTTACCAACCATATACAAGGGTCTCTCATTCGGTCCTTGTATGGGTACGCTTCTTATATTGGGGGGGAGGGCTCTCGGTTTCATGCGGCTATTGAATAAGGTGGAGTACAAAGCTGAAAATTAAATTTAAAAAATGTCCTTTGCTTTCTAGTTCACTTTTGACCCTCTATATTTGCGGCGCGATGTTGGATGCTATTATCCCTTTATTTTATAGGACTGTGACGGCAAGTGCATTCGAGGAAACTATCCACTCGGTACCACCACCTTTTACGACGCCCTAGTGCACAAAACGTTGAGTTTTTTAGTGTTTGATATTATAGTAACTCCCAGACTAAGTTCGTGCGGTGTTCTTTCTTTTCCTGTCACCTCTGTCTTGTGGAATTCTCTTCCTTCATCTGTGTTTCCTACTCAATTTTAATCTCCCCCTAACTTTAAAGCCTGCGTCTTTGCTCATTCTGCGTAATTTGAGTTAGATGAATTTTTGAGGCGTTCAACACGCCATTCGTTGAAAGGGTTCTGCCCTTGCCCTTGATAGGGTTCTGCCCGTGAGCGGCCGTGACAACTTGCTAAAAAAAATTAAATAAAAGGTTTAATAAGGAATTCCTTAGCTAGCTGAAACCCCACAGAATGGCATCTCCGACGGTGAATTTCACTTCTAGAATGCATTTAAATAGCATAACCGAGGAGCTTGCTCGCTGACAAAAAAAAAAAAAAAAAAAAAAAAAAAAAAAAAAGATTCACAGAAGTGGAAGCCGAATTATCAGCAACCCCCTGGCAACAGCACTGATAGTGACGAATGGTGGCTTATTCAGCAAATAAACCTACTGAAGATGAGGATTTGGGTATGTAGACTCTGATAAGTTAATGACCGAAATTGCTTGACATCTCATTCACATTCAAAGGAATCACACCAAGGGAACCTCATCGTAAAAACTGAAGAGACCAGTCATCAAGAAGATTATTCAAATTTGCAATCTGTGAGAGGAGATGAGGCTCTATCGAAAACATGAGATGCCCTACATAGAGAATCCTTTTCATGCGGGTGCATGGAAAATGGCCCCAAGGTTCATTATTATTCAGTGCTTGAGGCAATTAATTATCAGCACCTTCTTCATCTGTCGAAGGGAGAGAAGTATTTAATAGTGTAAGGTAGAGAACTGTAAATACCTCAAAAAGGAACAGTCTCTCGCCAGATACTTAGTGAAAGCTTAATGTGTTTGCATCACAATTTGTGAATTTTTTGAATTTGAGTATTGATGATATCTATCTTTATCTTAAAGGAGTATTTTATTTATTTGCCATGTTTGAGTAATAGCGTTTTTTAATTTTCATCTTTTTCAACTGATAATTGAGGTCTCTTTTTTCATTATTTTTATTCTTTATATGTGTAGCTAGTTAAAGAATCTTCTTCTAAATTGTAATCATGTTTAAAATAAATGCTAGTAGCTAAACTTTTGTTAATACTTAATGGAAAATGGAAATGAAATATTTTAAAAAACCACAACATAAAAAAGTTTATTAATATTATATTTGCATTTATTAATCCTTAAAAATACTATTTTAATTTATAAAATAAATATACTGGGCACAACCAAATATGAAATAAAAGACTAAGTATTGGTTGCACAGGAAATGCAATCCTGAGTTGCCTAGCAGTCACAAATGTTCATCTTATTACTCGTTGATTTTATTATATTAATTAAAGTATCGGATCGGTATCGTTATCGTATCGGCACTAAAAAAATTAGGAGTATCCGGCTATCGGTATCGGATATCGGCCTCTTTTCTGGTATCGGTACATCCCTAATAATTAATATATAATAACTATATATATATATATATATTAATATTATATATATTATATATATATATTATTAGTATATATATTTATATATATAATATATATATATATATATATAATATATATATATATATATATATAATATATATATTACTGTTTTTTATAGATTACAGAGCGAACAAACAAGCGAACTGGGGAAAGCTTGAGTGGGAGAGATCTGCTGCTCAAAAGAGAATTGGTTATAACACAAAAACTTGAGGCAACCACTAATATTTGAATTTTATTATTCGAGTAGTAAATTATTGTCAAATTTTCAATCAAAACTTATATATATATATATATAGAATAATATATGTATAATATATTATATAATATATATATATATATTTATATATAATATAAAATATATATATAAACGTTGCACTTAATATATTAAAACTGTTTCATACTCCTTATAGAACATATTTATAACCTAAATTACCTGAAACATACTTATATTAATCATATTGTCCAAGAAGTTCTTACAGTTCGTATATTTCAATATGACGTCAAACCTTAAAAATATTACGTTTTCAAATACAGTAACAGCTCATTTCACTATACTGTTATTGAACCTGTGTGAAAGGGGCGTGGTTTTCCTATCCTCTGATTGGGTAAAAATCTAATGTATAAATTAAAAATGGCGATTACATTGAACTGTATGTTATATATATATGTCCAAACATTTTCTGCTGTTAACTGTACCGTATTGTAGCATTAGTGGATAAAGCTCTGGGCGTGGGATTTAAAGGTAATGGTTCGAATCCATTCACTTCACTCATAGTTTTAAATATTTAAAATTGTATGATAAATACATATGTTTAATAATTTCAAATTCATTGATTAATGACGTAATTGGAAAACTATATATTAGAAAATAGTTTTATATATTTGCTGTATGTAAATATAGGACTTCTTTATATATATTATATATATATAATATATATTATATATATATAAGTATAATATATATATATATATATAACCAATATGAATGGATTGGTTAATGGGCATCTGAACTGATTTCAAACGCTTTGAGAATTCGTATACCTTTAATGTGATGAATCATACTGTTACTAAAAATTGCTAAGGGAATATATTTAAGCCTAATGGATATTATGAAACCAATTGATAGGATATTGTATTTAGACCTAACGAATCATTGTACTATGATAGATACCTGTTTGTGACGTCATATGAAAAAAAAACACTCGTGGATATGGAAAATACATTCATGATCCTACGTGAAATAGACCGAAATATTTCGGATTAAAAAGAGCCATAAAGGTAGATGAGTAATAGAAAACGGATGCGAAACAGCGAAAAAGACGGATCGGCGTGGTGCGGTGCGGTTCGACCTTGCGAAAACGGACAATGACGATGGCTGACGGGCTTGCGACTCAAACCTATGACGATGGAACTCGAATTTAAATGAATAACGCTGATTAACAAAATGCGACGCAATATAATGTAACTCGTAAAGTAACTCATGAAATATAAACAAGGTGACAAAAAGTAACTCTAGTAAGAACATGAGATATATAAAAAAGTAAATGAATAATAGAAAGTCACTTAAATGCATATGTAACGACTGGTTAACAGGTGGTGACAAAACTGTCACCTAAGAAAAGATCAGGAAAGAACGTGATGTCGTAACTGAATAGAACTAAAGGGATTTTAACGGGGTGAAAGTAACAAAAAACATACAGGAACACACTCACGTACATACACACCCCTAAAATAACCGGCGAACATACGTGAAAAAGGGGGCCCCTGGGGGGCAACCCCCCTTTCAAAACGCCAGATATGAAAAGTAGCCAGGAAGGTAGCTGAGTACTAAAAAAGTCGCTAAAAATATATATATATGTATTGACAGGGTGACAGGAGAGCGACAAATTTGTCACCTGTCAAGTGCGCTCTCCTTACTACTCACGTTCGTCTTCTCTGACGATGTCTTTCCATTGGGACAGTCTTTGTTCAAGCTACGACTTACAGCATAGGGTTTGTTACGTTAGTTGGTTGGTGTCTTGCCATCTTGTTCTCCTATGAATGTATACTTTCGGGATTTCGTAATTTGGTTGGTTGTCTTTATTATGCCATTTATTTCCATACACGGTGTAGTTACATACGGTATACACTCCGAAGTTTGGCATGACCCAAATAAAACCAAACCCTAGCTCTACATTTCCAAAAATGAAAAAGTTTACATCATTATATTTACGGGTGATGCATTAAATTTGTCCGCGAGTTTATTATATATATATATATTATATATATATATATATTATATATATATATATATATATAATATATTATATATATATATATATATTATATATATATATATTAATATATATAGGGGCGGGCTCGTCATGGGCCAGTGGGGCCCGGCCCCACCAGTAATTCTTTAAAACAAAAAGATTTCTTAAAAAAAATAAATTATTTTGAGTAATTTTATTTAATTTCGATTCTTCTAACAAAATTATTTGTTGCATATTCATATTCGTGGCGCAGGAGGTTGAGTCACCGACTCTCATACGAGAGGACGCTGGTTCAAATCCTCGCGTAGCAGTTGGGTTTTAATCTACCTGGGGGCAAGAATAAAACTTGACTGCGAACACGTTGGTGGCGCGTGGTTTGGGATAGCGGCCTTAAAGTTCGATTTCCTGTGGTCCCCCGTTTACCCCCTGCATTAGGGATAAAGCACCGTTAATTAGGTAGTTTTTTTTTTTTCAAAATTAATTTCCTCGAAAATTACACTTTCGATTTTTTACGACCTTCGGCAGCTTCTGGGCCAGCGAAATTGGGCCCTGAGAATATATAAATAAGCGTATACAACAAATGTACGCACGCACGTCTTTTGTGACGTAGACTCTCATTCATTCAGTTTATTGAAAGCTAGGGCCAGGGTGAACGGGCCCACTTGGATATTAATTTTGTTATTGGTAGTATTTTTTTATTATTAACATGATTGTTAAATATATATATTATATATATATATATATTAATATATATATATTATATATAAATTTATAATATATAATATAAATTATATATATATATATATTATATAATATATATAGTATATATAATACTTAAATTTAAACAAACAAAACGCGTGTGTGCGTACATTTGTTAATAATAAAGTCTGGGCCCATATTTCGCTGGCCCCGAAGCTTTTTCTCAAATTATATGTTTTAGTTTTATCTGGTTGTCGTTCGTTGCAAGTCTGTAAATAATTCTTTTTGATTGTTTGTGAATCTAGTCTGCGAAAATGTTTATACTGATAACTGATTACTGAGTTTAGTGATATTTAGTGTTGAAATGCCTGTTAAAAAAGGTATTTTTCGTTGAAATTTAATGAAAGGATTGAAAGCCTATTTTTATGGTAATTCATTGGATTCATTGTCGTTTTAATTACAGTGTTATCCCCCAATCCTATCAAAGTAACAATATGATATTTTGTGATTATTGATTATCAATTAAAAAAATTGATTATTAATTAAAAAAATTACTTAAAGTAACTACGCAAAGCGAGGTGATTTTGAAAAAAATTTCTTCACAGGGAGAATCTATGAAGCCTAAAGAGATTTAGAATGAGCGTATGATTTTTTTTTTTTTTTTTTTTTTTTTTTTTTTTAAGGGAACGGATGGTCCGATTTTGAAAATTTTTTCACAGGAGGCATCTATGAGGACTAAATAAATGTTTAATGTTCCAAAAAATGAATAGAGTAGATAATATTTTAATAAAGGCATTTTCCACCTTAAAACATGAAGAAAAATTAGAAGTTAAAAGACTTGGACCGTATCAGCCTAGAGATGTTCACATTAATCAGAAAGATGGAAAGAAGAATAGAACATTTTGTAAATCTTGGTTTGAGAAAAAGAAATGGCTTACTGTAAGTGATAACAAAAATGCTTTATTTTGCTTCTACTGTCTGCTATTTGGAGGTGAAAATGTATGGGCACGAACAGGTTGCAATGATTTAAAACATCTCTCAGAGAAAATTCACAAGCATGAAAGAAGCCGAACTCACTTGAATAATTGTATTCAGTATTCCCAACTTGGGAAAGTAAATATTTTATCATCAATTGATAGTGGCCATCGAATCAGTATTTTAAAGCATAATGAGATAGTAGACAAAAATAGACATAATTTATCTAGAATTATAGATTGTATAAAATTTTGCGGAATTCACGAATTACCTTTGAGAGGTCACGATGAAACATCACAATCTAATAACCGGGGAGTATTGTTAGACATGGTTTATTACATATCTAAGTTTGATAGTGTCTTAGAAGATCACTTGACAAATTCTAATGTGGCAAAAAATACCTCAAAAACTATTCAAAATGACCTTTTAGACTGTATGTATCATGTTTATATCGACGAAATAAAATCAGAAATTAATGATGTCAGTTTTGTATCCATACAAGCAGATGAAACGACCGATATCACTTGCCTTTCACAGTTTGTGATTATTTTGCGCTATTCTAGAAATTCTCAACCTGTCGAAAGATTTTTAAGTTTTGTTAATATTCATAATAGAACAGCTACCGGACTAACAAGTGTTCTGAAAGAAGAATTAAAATCTTTTAACTTAACCAACAAGTTAATTGCACAAGCCTATGACGGAGCAGCTGTTATGAGCGGGTCCCACAACGGTGTACAAGTGCAGATGAAAGAGTACTACCCTTACGCCCATTATGTTCATTGTTACGCACACAAATTAAATTTAATTTTGAAAAAGGTTTGCTCATCAAATAAAAGGATAAAAATATTTTTTGCTAATCTGAGTGGATTTGGTGCGTTTTTCACGAATTCACCTAAACGTAACGATATGCTTCAAAAAGTTTGTAATGTTCACATTCCAAAGATTTGTCAAACCAGATGGAATTTTCATTCTAAAATCGTAAATTGCATAAAAGAAAACAAGAAACAACTGTTGGAATGTTTTAAAAGGATTCAGAATGAAGACTGTTGGGACGATAAAAGCATTCGTGAATCAGTAGGCTTTGAAAGATTATTGGAAGACTACGAGTTTAATTTCTTTCTGTCTTTTTTTTATGAAACGTTGAAACATACAGATATTTTATACAACGTTTTACAGTCCAATAAATCAAATAATATTACAGTTGAAGATGCTTTGAAACATTTTGAATCTTCAATTACTACAATACGGCACAATATAGCAAAATTTCTTATTTCAGGGGATGATAGTGAAGTTTTAGAAGTTCCATTAAAAAGACTTAAAAAATGCAGTGTAGTTACTGATACCTTAAAAACGGATGCGACAAAGGCTTGTAACCAAATAATTACAGAAATAAATGAAAGATTTAAAAATTTTGAGTTGTTTCGCTCATATATTGTTGTCGACCCGAAGCAATTTAATTCTCATAAGCAGTGTTTTCCATCTGATCACATTCAAACTATTGCAAATAATTATCCTATGCTACATAAAGAGAGACTAATTTCCGAGTTAGCTGTTATGTATGATAATGAAACCTTTAGTTCCATCACAAATGTTAATGGCTTGTATAAATTTTTGGACGATAATGGTTTATGCGATGCTTTTTCAG
>JABUQX010074200.1:0-10000 GCA_015478945.1 Trachelipus rathkii | reverse complement strand
TTAGATTGGTAGTATTCTTCACTGATAATTTCATAATAGGTTCTTTAATTATATTTAAATGTTTAATACCTCCACTGTTTCAGTATTTCATGGTCCACGTATATATATCTTCCTGCAATATACAAGATACCTGAGAGAAGAATCAGGGCTCTTGCATACGATCACGAGGTGGCTAGATAAATCTAACCATCTGCTGTTAGTGGGTTATTTGGTTTAAACCAACACGATTTTTTTTTGGTTTGAACTAACTAAAAAACATTGTTTTTTTATGTTTATTTATTTATTATTATTTTTTTTTTTTGCTTTTTCAAATAGAAAAGTAATTGAAAATTGCTCTAAATGAAAGCATATAGCAAATACACCCTAATTTTATATTTAGATAGTATATAAATGGGAGGAAAACATGTTCCAGACTTTACCAGTAGAGTACATGTAAGTTGATCATAGCAGTTAAATCTGGGTCAATAGGATGATCAATGATACGGAAAAGACTGTCTGAAATACGAGTCTTAGGAACTCTCCTCAAACAAGGAGGTACATGACTTTAAAATAAAAACAAAAAAACACAAAACAAAACAATGTCAATAGTAATAAAAGAATAACGAGATTGATGCATGTAATACGGAGGACATGGTAAGTAGAATTTTTGATTGAATCAAAGTCATTCCCCCTTATTTGTTTAATAATCCTCCTTATATTTAGCGTGTCTTTCGTAGTTACCCGCTCTATTCACCTTATATATATATATATATATATATATATATATATATATATATATATAAATATATTTATATATATATATATATATATATATATATATATATATATATATATATATACACACACATATATATATATATATATATATATATATATATATATATATATATATATATATTACTTTATATATATATATATATATATATATATATATATATATATATATATATATATATATATATATATATATATATATATAATAAATTTTATTATATATTTTATTAAGAGAAACAAGAGTAAGATTATTTTATCCAGGCTTCATTAAAATTTATTTAGTTCTTGGTTCCCTGATTAAATTTATTTTATTTTATTAGTATTATTATTATTATTATTATTATTTTTTAATGCATTTACACTGAAAGGACTGCGATAGTATATATATATATATATATATATATATATATATATATATATATATATATATATATATATATATATATATATATATATATATATATATATATATATATATATATATATATATATATATATATATAAATATTGAAAGATATAAATTTGATTTTATTTTGCAATGAGAGGAAGCGCACTTTCTCAACAATTATTTGCCTTTTCTTTCTATTTTCGTTGGGACTGTAAATATTTAGTGTAATTCTCTTCTATTTAGCAGGTTAGCAAACCGCGCCCTCTGTACTGTTGATAACTACCTATTTTAACATTGCTTTCAGAAGAAACTTGTATATATGTTTTGTTCTACTGAATGTAGTGTTTTCCTATTGGATGATTCAGTATTCACGTATACTTTTTTTCCATTACCTCTTGCAGAACGTCCCAAACACCTTTTTTCCCCACTTTGCTCTGAGGTCAGGATGTGTTGCTGTGTTGGTAGTTCTGAATTATACCTGTGCTGTTAATACAAATGTTGTGATCAGTGTAAAGTTCAATACGTGCAAGCAAGCTATTTTATAAGTGTTGTCTGTGAAAATTAATATATTTTTGGCATTTTAAAATAATATTTTGGTTCGTAATTATTTAAATGTTTTCTGTGTTGCTAACCTAATAGCTCTATATTATTTACATAAATAACATTGTTTAAATTGTCATAAAACTATTTGTACGTAAATTTTTGTAGACGTTTACACAGCAGACGCTTTTGCGTACACATGTGTTTGGACACTGGATTTTTCTCAGGTACCATTTTTTAAATATAAAGTATTTATTTGAAATCATATTAGTCATTATTATTATTAAATAAAAAATGTTCTTATATAATTATTTAATCATTTATTTATTTAATTGAGTAGAAATATATTTTGTTTTCTAATTTATTCTTTCATCTTCAATGATAAATCAAAATTAGAAAACGTATATTTAAGCCCTGATACCTTATACAGTTTCAAATCGACAATTTCGTTTATTTATTTTAGGTTATTTTTGGTTTAGTACAAAAGCCTATATATAAAAATATTTCTCTATACATTTTAATTTTAATATTTTTATTATTTTATATATTTATTCAATATCTATCTATCTATCTATCTATATATATATATATATATATATATATATATATATATATATATATATATATATATATATATATATATATATATATATATATATATATATATATATATATATATATATATATATATATATTGGTAGATATATTATCTTTTGAGTATAATATTATTGCATGAGTGTAGATATTAATTTTTTTTTTATATTAAAATATTTAGTTTTTTCCGTCTGTCAATTGATACCGACATTTTTCTATTTATGCATTTATTTGTTTAATTTTGATAAAATATTTGAGGTCATTTTTAATGAAATATTGCTCAAGGTTTGAGAGAGCTTTACAGGTAGTAAGTATTATTAATAAACATCACTGTCATCTGTCGACTCGAGATAACAAAAAGAACCCGCCGTCTGTTTTAGCACTTCTATTTAATTCCAAAGTATTTGTTTGGTAAGTCACTATTTATTTAAATGAATTATTTGGTTAACAGGCTATGGTATATCAATGTGGAATTGATATTGCATTATTTGAACAAAATCACAGTTATCTTGACAATTGCCATTCAAGGGGGCCTGGCCACGGATTGATCATTTTTGCTAGAAAGAGTAAGTAAGAATATTGTCACCTATAAACTGACCCTTACAATGCAACAGTTCAACGGCTAGAAAGATTGGAGAGAGTTAGTTAGAGTAGGAGAGTTAAGGAGTCGACAGGCCCTAGACTTCACCTTATCAAGGAGAAATACGTGTGGAACCACCCCAGATATGTGATTCATACTCTATAGAAAGGCGAACAACACCCTTATGTAGATAGAGCTAGCAACTGGAATGGTGAAGTTCCGAAGGTCTTTGGAACACCCAATTTTATAGAAAACTTGTTAGAAAGAACATAATGTGATCCTTCTAAAGATAACAAGAAAAGAAAATATCAAGAATATTAAGAACAGAAGAAGGTTGAGTTGTGTTTTCAAACATGATATTATAGTTATTGTGAAAGATTGCTATGTAAATATAGATGAAAGAAGCTTTGGTAATTGAGGCATTGAAACTAAAGACCATGTTTTCTTTAACACAACTATAGGTACCAGAAAGATTCCAAGGCAGCCCTCCTAGAATCACCAACTTTTTGTTGAGTAGGTCGTCTTTCAAATTGGAAGGAATTAAGATGGGTGATGAAGTTATCCGCCTAAAAGTGGAGAGGAACACAGTAACAGATAGATCATTCATGCAAAATAAAGTTGGGGATAGAACAAAGTTCTGTGGAACACTACTAGGATATATTTAAAGAATAAATGGTGGCTATCTGCAATAGCAGCCATATAACGACTGGAACAAAAGTCAAGAGAAAGTTACAAAGCGAAAGTGGGAAATTTAGATATTAGAGCTTTGTGCCAGAGTTTATCGAAAGCTTTAGATATAAGCTACTCCATCCACAAGAAAAAGGGTTGTTACCAATGCGGAAGAGCAGAAAACAAGAGTCGGAGAGAAAGAAAAAAAGATCACCAGTCTAGCGCTCCTCTCGCAACTAAGAATAAGTTTAGGATATATAATTAAGATGTTTCTAAATATTCTTGCTTTAAGAATAAATTCGAAAACTTTAGGAAGAGCAGAGGTTAAAAGATGGAGGACGATAGTTGGATTGTTAACTGGAGTCCCCCTTCTTCAGCACATGATGGATGAATGCATTCTTTCAGCAGAAGGGAAAGGTTGACATTTATAGGCAGTGAGGAGCAGGTTGCAAGCTATTGTTCAAGCTCAAAGCACAAGTTTTGAGGATCACTAGAGGGATAACTTCAGCACTCTCTGCCTTGTTAGTGTTAAGCTCAGAAAATGCAGAAATAACATTTTAATGAATTGAAAGGAGGCGCAGATGAGGAATAGCTCTGGAACCGTCTAGAGGGAAATTAGGGTGAAAAGCTTGAGCAAACAGTTCAGTTTTAGAAGAAGTTAAGACATCAGTATTACCGACAGAGATACAAAAGGAGGGAGGGAGGAAGAAGCAAAGTTGGAGCTGACATTTTAAATTGCAAAATGTCAGAAAGTGTGTGAGGTAGAAGAACCAGAAAGATAAGTTTTTAGTCTAGAAGAGCTGATTTTTTTGCCAATCCGGGATGAAATGTATTAAAGCACGAGTTTCTGGATTTGAAGAAAAAGATAATTTCTGGTAAAGCAAGTTTTATCAGTATTATTTCAAGGGATAGAGAATGGAATGTATGCATTCACACACTATAATATATATATATATATATATATATATATATATATATATATATATATATATATATATATATATATATATATATATATATATATATATATATATATATATATATATATATATATATATATATATATACCGTAATTGAAAATAATCCCAAATATGTTTTGAGAAAAGTGAAAAAATGTATGTTTAAAATTAAACTGTTGTTTTTGAGTGGTTAATATAAATAATATGACTCAAAGCTTGTAAGAACATTAAAATAGATGATTTAAACACTAATAATAATAATAATAATAATAATAATAATAATAATAATAATAATAATAATAATAATAATAACTTTAAATGCTGTAATTCGATAAAATTTAATTAAACATTTTATATTACTGAGTCAAAAAAGAAATTGAAAATCGATATTTTGAAAGGTATACTGATACCTACCCTTATTTTAATAACTTAAAAAAAAAAAATTATAATTTCAAAATGAAATAAAATTTAATAAATCACAAAAACTTAAACTATAATTTTTTGTTTCAATATATTTTCGGAATATAATTCAATATCATGAACCCAAGAAGTACGTTTAACATATACTTTGTCGCCTTATTAATTATTATAATTTCTAAACTGTTATATTTATTATTATTATTATTATTATTATTATTATTATTATTATTATTATTATTATTATTATTATTATTAGTAGTAGTAGTAGTAGTTACATAGCGGTTTTGGATGCCGATGGGAAAATTTTGTACATCTTGGGAATTTTATTTCCCCTCTCTCCACCCCTTCCACCCATGAAAAAACACGAAGTTTTTCTTTGAAACAATAAAAATAAATAAATAAATAAATAAATAAATAAATTAATTAATAAATAAATAAATAAATAAAAAATAAATTAATAAAAAATAAAATAAATAAAAAATAAATAAAAACTGATATAAATAAATTATAAAAATAAAAAAAAAATAAAATAATAATATATATATATATATATATATATATATATATATATATATATATATATATATATATATATATATATATATATATATATATTAGCATTATTATATATTTTACCTGACCTAGTAATGGATGAGTTTGCTACATGGTATCTCTCTCAAACACTGACAGCCCCATAAGGGGTGTGTCTCTGTAGACGAGGTGAAATGACCGTGTGCACCCCATGGGGGGATGCTGACCCCAAACCTGAGATATATTGGCGTGAAGGCTGAAACATGGTAGCAACCAGCATATATGAAATATTGTTACATCTTTATAATGATTCTCACTGCACCAGTCAATAATACCTATATAGTAACGGACAGTTACAGTATGGTATATCTCTCAAGCCGACACCCCGTAAGGGAGATAACGTAACAAAGTCGTGAATGAGGTTATGTTACTGTCATCCTCCGTGAGGGATGCTGGCTAAACACGGATATTGATGTAAGTACCATGAAATTTGGTATACACCTTCCTTAGGATGTAACATCGATACAGAAGTGGTAAATGACAATACGCCCTCATGGTGTTTGTGCTGTGCCAAAACTTTTAATATTGACATTGAAGTTGAAACTTGGTATGCCTTTCTTATAAGGTGACCCTATACAGCTGTAGTTGCTGACACCTACGCCGGTAGAAGATGGGATGAACCCCAATACCTTGGAAATTGACTCAGAAGGAACCTTTCTTATAAGGTAGCTTCGTCACACACGAAGTTACATGTCGTACGTTCACATGGTGTAGGGGCTGAGCACCAAAACATTGAAATTTGACATAGAAGGATGAAATTGGAGAGCACACAGAAGAAGGATAATGGGACTGAGAGGACCCCGTTTTCTAAAGGTTGGAGACTGACATTTCTATTTTCAAAATCTCGTTTTCTTTTTATAAACAGCAACTAAAATATATATTTTGTCTCAATTTATTTTACGTTTCATTTTACATTTACTCTTTGTGTTTAATTTTTAATTTAATTTTTTTATTTATTTTCAAATTTTTTTTTTTTATTTTTTTATTTTTTTTTTTATTTATTTATTTTTTAATATATTTGTTTAAAACATTTTTGCTTTTAGTAATTTTTTTATTCATTTTATGTTTATAGCGTAAAAATTTTCCCGTTTTACACACCCTAAAACAGTAAGTCAATAAATCAAACCACCCACCCTACCCTCCCCACCCCACCCATGATATATTGAGATATTGATCTATTGATCTATCCATTCAAGTCATATTTTGCATAAAACATTTTATTTTATTTGTTTAAAAATATATTTTTACTAAAATTGTTGTTTTACATACCCTAAAGCAGTAAATCAAACTGCCATCCCCACCACCCTCCTACTAATCCATGATCTATGGATCTATTGATCTATTGTTTGCTATTTTATTTTATAAGTTTCATTTTACATTTATTCTTTATGTTATTTTTGTTTTCATTTAAATTTTTATTTTATTTTCAAATTTTATTATTTTTATTTTTTTTTTTTTTTTTTTTTTTTTTTTTTTAAACATTTTGTTTTTACTAAAATTTTTATTCTTTTTTATGTTTATAATGTAAAAATGCATGTTTTACATACCCTAAAGCAGTAAATCAGTAAATCAAACTACCCACCCTACCATGATCTATTAATCTATTGATCTATTAATTCAATTCATTACATTCTTACGTCTTTACTATACAAGGGCTTAAGCTTAAGGTTAGTAAAAAACAACTTTTTCATTTTAAAGCATTTATAACAGCTAAAACCTACATAGTCATCGACAGACAAATTTTTACTATTAAATATATTTACAAGTTCATTATATATAACATTATTCCTTACATGTACATTGCCTTTATGATGATTTCAAATTTAAACATTCTAGGTCTTTAAAGATAGGTCTATCATTTATGTCGTTGTTCCTCAGATAGTTTCTTAACTCAGCGATGTCATACTCTAAGACATATGTGAATCGCAATATATCGCAGTATGTTCACATGGATACGTGGCCATGCACCCCCCCAAAATAGGAAATGATGGTAGAAGGCTGAAACTTGGTATACACCCTTCTTATAAGGTACTATTATTATTATTATTATTATTATTATTTTTATTATTATTATTTTAATTATTATTATTATTATTATTATTATTATTATTTACCGTGTCCGGGACTCAGAACCAAGATCTTAGCTAGTTTGTTAGATGATCATATTTTGACAATCTTCCTCCCGTAGTATATGTTAATACCAATATATTTTCTTTTGCTGTTAATGACATTGTAAGCTTTTGCTTCTAGAACTGAGAGCTCCAACAACCGGTGCCGTTGCCAACTCCTACTCATCAGACTCAGAATCCTTTCTCCTTCTTCTATGTACTCTCCAAATTTCAGCCTTCCTATTCTATACAATCTGTGCTTTTCTTCGGAGGACCCCCTTCCAGGGGGTCCCTGACACCCTTTACGAACTTATAACCATCATATTCGAGATCTACGTGTTCAATAACATATATAAAGACACAAATATTGCATTAAAATACAAATATTTACTAACTTGGCACAGCACGGGCCTGCACGGTGCTGATAGATCGAATCGGATCAATTAGACTCAGATTCCGACTCCTCTATGCCATCTCAAATTTCAGCCTTCTCTGATTTCCTACTTGGAGGGACCAGCACCCCCTCGGGGGTGCATGGCCTATAACCACGTCTACGACAGTTACGTCACCTACACTGGGTGTCGATTTGAGAGATCCCATGTAGCAAACTCTACCTGTTACTAGATATGGTTCCGGTGCGGTGCAGGGCGATGATGGGCAATAATAATAATACTAATAATAATACCTTATAAGAAGGGCATCCAAATTTCAACCTTCTACCATCATTTCCTATTTTTAGAGGCAGCACCCCCTCGAGTGCATGGCCCAGTAACCTCGTCGCGAACTTTTCATATGTCTTAGGATGTATCACCGGTCTGCTCTGGTGCGACATAACAGGCTATCTGGGCTGGGGGTGATCATCATAAGGCATGTATGTAAGAGTGTGCTATGTGAACTGTAAATATGACTAATAGTAAGAACGTTGATGACTATGTAGGTTTTAACTATGTTATAAATGCTTTAAAGTAAAAAGTGTTTTTAACTAACCTTAAGCTTAAGCCCATGTATAATGTATTAATTGGATCAATAGATTAATGAATCAATAGATCATGTTGAGATTTGGGTGATTATTCTGATTAGTATAATAAAACATGCATTTACCCGATTATAAACTTATAAAAAGAATAAGAACACAGTAAAGGCAAATGTTTTAAACAAATAAAACAAAAAAAAATAAATAAAAAATAAAAAATAATAAAAATTTGAAAATAAATAGTAAAAATAAATGTAATGGCTGCGTAAACAGCAGGCAATAGATCAATGATCGATAGTCATGTGGATGGAGACGGTGATGGAGGCGGTTGATTTACTGATTTACCTGCTTTTAGGGTATGTAAAACAACTATTTTAATAAAAATATGAAACAATAAACAAATATTTAATACAAATATGACTGGATGGATAGATCAATAGATCAACAGATCAATATATCATGGAGTGAGAGTAGGGTAAGTATGGTTTGTTTACTGACTACTGATTTACTGCTTTTATGGTGTGTAAAAACTGGAAGTACTACCTTAAAACAAATGAATAAAAATTAGTAAAAAACAAAAATGTTATAATAGTAAAAATAAAAATAAAAAATAAATCAGAAAAAAATTGGTAATAAAAAAAAAAAATTTAAAAAAAAATTGAAAATAAATAAAAAAATTAAAATAAAAAATTAAACACAAAGAGTAAATGTAAAATGAAACGTCAAAATAAATTAGGACAAAATATATATTTTAGTTATTATTTATAAAAAGAAAGCAGATTTTGAAATGAAACTCGAGGATCCAACTTAAGCACCGTGCTCTTCCTCTAGTCCTATTTATCCTTCCTCTTCTGTGTGTTCTCAATTTTATCCTTCTGTCAATTTTCAATGTTTGGGGCTCAGATCCATACACCATGTGACGAAGTTACCTTATAAGAAAGGTGTATACCAGAAGTTTCATCCTTCTGTGTCAATTTCCAAGGTAGAGTTTGGCCCATCTATAATAGGTGTAACAACGTAACCTAACTGTACATGGTCACCTTATAAAGAAGGTGTATACCAAATTTCAACTTTCTATGTCAATATCCAAAGTTTTTGGGCACAGCCCCAGCACCATGAGGGCGTAGTGTCACTTTTGTGACGAAGTTACCTTATAAGGAAGGTGTATACCAAATTTCATGGTACTACATCAATATCCAATATTTGGGCTAGCATTCCCCTGGAGGATGCAGCAACGTAACCTCGTATACGGCAGTTAAATCCTCCACGAGGTCATCAAGTTTGAGAGAGGTACAATGCAGCAAACTCTATCTTATTGCGGTATTGGTCTTTGCGGTACAGTACGATATGTAGTAATATCAATAATAATAATAATAATAATAATAATAATAATACCTTTTAAGA
>JABUQX010074199.1:42500-45939 GCA_015478945.1 Trachelipus rathkii | reverse complement strand
ATAAATAATATATATATATATATTATATTATATAATATATATATATATATATATATATAAATATATATATATACCACTAGTAAATTAAATGCTGACGCAATTCAAATATGTATTTGATAGTTAACCCTGGGTTCATATATATATATATATATATATATATATAATATATATATATATATATATATATATATATATATATATATATATATATATATATTATATTAATATTATAATATATTAATATAATATATATATATATAATATTCTAATATATATATATTTATATATATAATATATATATTATATATATATATATATATATATATATATATATATATATATATTAATATATATATATATATATATATATATATATAATACTATTATATTATATATATATCACTATATATATAATTATATATATATATATATATAATACTCATTATATATATATGGTTGGAAAAAACCATGGTTTTTTTAAAAAACCAAAAACCTTTGGTTTTTAATATAACCAAAGTAAAAACCATGTATTTATTTGTTTTTTTGGGTTTATAGTCTACTTGGATGGTTTATATGTGGTTTTTATTGAGTTTTAACTAGAATTTTAAGAACAAAAATCCACTACTGGAAACCTGATATAACATTGCGCATAACCGAATTATATAAAATATCGCTAATACATTTCCTTAGATCTCTTACATTCAAAATTTTCTTGATAAGCTGTTAAACTGGTTTATAAAATTATTATTATTTTTGAGTTTTACATAAACTCATAAAGTAAAAAACAAATTAAAGAGGGTATCATATATTAATATATATAAACTCTATCTGAAAAAAAGGTATTATACTTTATTATTTTACCAAAAAAAAAAAAAAAAAAAACGCATAAAGAAAGGTTTATTCAAATTAACCTATAATGATATACAAATGAATTTTTATTTACCTTTATATTTGAAACTAGGAATATAATATATAATATATATATATATATATATATTATATTATTATATATAATATATATATAATTATATAATCATATATATATAATAATACTAATATAATATATCAATACTATATATATATATATATAGTATATATATAGGAGAGAGAGGAGAGAGAGAGAAGAGAGAGAGAGGAGAGAGAAGAGAGAAGAGGAGATCATCATTAAAAGTCGAAACTGAAATTATCATTAGACTTTACTATACAAAAAATACTAATTTTCCTGCCTTTTAGCTGTTTCCCAACCTATTTCTAAATGTTGCTTGGCACGAAGTCCAAATAAGGTTGAAAAATACTTCTTTCAACATTAATGCAGTTGATTGAAGTTGCTGACAAATTGCTTAATTACTTTTATATATTGACCCTTCTAATCATAAGATTCTTCATTGAGAGATTTTACCAAGATAACAAGGACGTCACTCGGCTGACAACAGAGACTTCATCAAATAGGTAACTTTTATGAAATTGGAGGGAGAATTTGCTTATTAATTTTATTCCATTAAATTCCCATGCTTGTCAATACTCATCCTCTGGAATAGTACTGTAGGTTGATATTCTTGTGGTTAAAATAGATTATCGGCCAATAAGTGAGTTCTGTTACTGCCTGATGATTACCTCCCTTTTAGTTTTGCTATTAATATCTTGTCTGTGTGGTGGCGGATTAGCTGTCCTAGCTCCATATTCATATTTTTTCCCAAATATAACATCATGTCACTTAGTTTTACCAGTCATTGCCTTCTAGGCTTAGGTTGATGCTTGTGGCCACAACACTCTACAAAATGATGTTTTATTTATAATCTTTGACAATGTTGGCATCGATGAGGTTAGAATAATGAGTAAATTCTACAAGAGCTCGAAACAAGAATCATGTTTAAAACATGTTAAAATTTACATATATAATTATATATATATATATATCAATATATATATATATAATATATATATTATAATATATATATATATATTATATATATATATATATAATATATATTATATATATATATATATATTAGTGATGGACATGACATCCGCATCCGCATCCGCATTTTGCGGAACATCCGCACACCTTACAATTGACATTCCGCATCCGCCATCCGCATCCGCATTCCTCACTAACGTCATATCCGCATCCCGCATCCGCATGCATCGCATCCCTACTTTGAAAAATGAGGATGTTGCGGATGTTTTCTACATTTGATTTAAATGCATTATAAAATTAAATAATATTGGCATCTTTATCATGGGAGTTTTTGGGAATAATTGTAATCTTTGAATTTCGATTCTGATATATATATATATATATATATTACTTATATATATATATATATATATACTATATATAGTAATATGCCTTATACTATACTATATATATATATAATTATATATATATATATATATATAATCTATAAAAATATAATATTATTATATATATATATATATATATATATATATATATATATATATATATATATAATACTATATATATAATATATATATTATATATATACAGTATATTTATATATATATATATATTATATATTATATATATTATATATATAATATATATATACTATATATATATATATATTAATATATATATATATATCTATATATATATTATATATATGTATTAATAATATATATATATATATTTATATATATTATATATATAATATTATATAATATATATATTATATAATATACATATATCTATATATATTATATAATATTATATTACTATATATATAATATATATAATCTATATATAAATATCTATATATATATATATATTATATATATATAAATATTATATGTAAATCCGTTGCAGGGATACTCTTCGACGAGCAAATAGCGGGCTTTTCATCAACACGGATGAATGCGACTAACCTTCTTGTTCTCCTTACTGACGAATCCTCTTCTGGTCCTGTTGCCAAAACACCATTCTCTAACAACTTCTGAAATCATATCTTTTCCTCCGTTCTTATTCGATCTGATGGCTCTGTATGTTAACGCTCCTCCAACGAAAATGGCCAATCCTCTTCGGCCACTCCTTATTTTCCTCCTAAACTCAACCCTGGACGATTCTGGCATTTCTCATCCTTTCCTCCTGATCTACCCTACTAGGCTGTCCTATGTCTCTGCCTTGAGATTTACACATTGATCGGGGCATGGAGGCTCCTTGAGACTATGAACGTTAGGAAGGCGGGTGGCGCGGATGGCATTCCTCCCCGAGTTGGTTGAGGGAATTGCTTACGTGCTGACCCGCCTCTCGTTCAACTATATTCTCTATGTCTCAATCAACTGAGCACTGTTCCCTCAGTGTTGGGAAGCACGCCACAGATCCAACTATTCCCGAAAAAAGGAAGCCGCTCTTATCCTTCTAACTATCGCCTTGTATTCTATGATTTCTATCTAAGATCTTTGAAACCCTTCTTAACTC
>JABUQX010074199.1:35000-37500 GCA_015478945.1 Trachelipus rathkii | reverse complement strand
CCAGTCCTTCGTATGTACGATAAGATCATCGATATAACACTCTGTATGATTCATCCCCTTTAGAATTTTCCTTAATGTCCTAGTCAAGGTGGCGCCGGCATTAACTAAACCGAACGGCATTCTCAAGAATTCATAATGTCCGCTTTGGATCACAAACGCCGTCTTAAAAACATCCTTTTCACGAACTGGGATCTGCCAATATCCCTTCGATAAGTCCAGCTTCGAAAAATAAAGATCACCGGCAAATCGTGAAAAAATATCTTCAATGTTTGTCATGGGCTCTGGGTCAAACACGGTTATGGCATTTAATTTCCGGAAATCTGCACATATGCGATTTGACCCATCTTTTTTCTTTACGACGACGATCGGCGATGCATAGGGCGAATCCGACTCTTGAATTATCCCCATTTTTAGCATATCGTGAATCTCTTCTTCTACCTGAGACCTGATGGCGTGAGGGATTGAATAGGGCTTTGACCGGATTGGGTCTTCACATGTAAGGTTTATTTCGTGATAATGATGATTACATCGTCCCGGCGCATTTGTGAAAAGCGATCCGAAAATTTTGATTACAGCTTTCAACTCTTCTTTTTGATGAACATTTAAATCAATGCCAATAGGAATGTCATCAACGCCCTCTTCTTTTGAAGACTTATTTTACCGCCAGGAACATCGAGTGGTATCTCGTTTTCATCTTCTTCCTCGAGAATAGCGAGGGCTGTTGTGGTGTTGTCTTCTAGATTTCCCTCGGTCTCCACGTCCCGTCTATGATAACGTTTAAGCAAGTTGACATGATAAATTTTAACTTTGTCCCCGTACTTGATCTTATAACAACAACCGCCCAGAGCCTCGATGATCTTATAAGGTCCTTTCCACGTCATCAATAATTTATTATGATTCGTAGGAAGGAGGATCAACACTTCGTCATTAGTCTCGAAACTTCTTGGACGAACCTTTTTGTCATAAAAATGCTTGTACTTTATCTGGGCCTTTTCTAAGTTGTTTTTGGCCATCCTAAGGGTTTCCTCTAGCTTCTCGCGAAGTCTGAATATATAGTGGTAGGTATTCTCTACCTCATTGGTCTCACCCTTGGTCCAAAGATCTCTTAAAATCTGCATTGGTCCACGCACGGTTCGACCGTATAACAACTCGAATGGCGCAAAACCGGTGCTAGCCTGAGGAACTTCCCTATAAGCAAAAAGTAAGGGATTGATGAAACTCGCCTATTTTTTTGGTTGCTTCTGACACAGTTTCCTAAGCATGGATTTTAATGCGCCGTTGAATTTTTCCACAAGGCCGTTTGCCATAGGGTGGTAGGGCGACGTGAAAATTTGTCTGATCTTAAGTAATTTCGATACCTCTTTCATCAGTTGAGACACGAACTGAGTTCCAACGTCCGACAACATCTCCTGAGGTATACCTAGGCGACTATAGATGTCAACCAGAGCATTTGCCACCGTTTGGGTTGTAATATTCTTCATAGGCACAGCTTCGGGGTAGCGTGTGCTATAATCTACCAGTGTCAGAATATATTTAAATCCTTCCTGCGATGGTGGGTTAATGGGACCTACAATATCCACCGCGACTCTTTTGAAAGGTTCGTCGATGATGGGTACCTGTGTGAGAGGAGCCCTAGCCTTCCGACATCTCGGGGAAGTCTTCTAACTCGGATCACATGACCTACACAGACGACTCACGTCCTCATGTAACCTTGGCCAGTAAAAGTACATTTGAAGCCTGTCGGATGTTTTCTTTATGCCTAGGTGTCCTGCTAACGGAGATTCGTGGGCCAGTTCCAAAAGAGTTGCCCTTAGTCCGTGTGGTACTATCAATTTTTTATCAACCACACCATTCCTTTTTACTATCTTGTATAGTATCCCATTTTTCTTTTCGAATCTCTCGTCGCCTGATCCGAACATACCACGGATTTTTCCCAAAGTGGGATCAGCCTCTTGAAGTTCGATCAACTTATCCTTCCTGACATCTAAACTCTGATCTTTGTCTAACCTTATTCTAAATGGATGATATGCCGCATCAACTCTTCTATTGACGCTTTCAGGCGCCTCTGCCGCAGCCTCAGGCTGTATAGCTTCTCCGACACTCGCTTCAAGGCTATCTGAGTTTGAGAAATTCTCTTGATTGTTGAATGGGAGACTTTCATTCAAATTTTCTACTGCCTTACTGTCTTTCGTAGCAGTTTCAGTTTCATAAACAACTTCGACAATGGTTGTATCCACGTCGGTATCAATTTTATCATTTTTATTCTCGGTAGCATTTTCTACTTCACAAGTATCTTCGACAATGGATGTGTCCACGTCGGTATTAATTTTATCATCATTTCCAAACCCTATTGTTCCGGACCTAGCGCGCCCTGATATTTCCCAATGTTAAATCATAAAGTGTCGTTCAGACATAAAGCTTCGACGTACCACGTATAAAACGGAGTGCGAATCCAAATTCTTGCTTCAGGGGCCGTCCTAAGGGTATTATCAATCAGAAG
>JABUQX010074199.1:22500-25000 GCA_015478945.1 Trachelipus rathkii | reverse complement strand
CCGAAATCGGTCTTCAACGCATCTCCTCAGGGTGATCTCCCTGTGTGTGAGGCTCATCGCTGAAAAATTGTTCGGTTATAGCAGTAAAAAATGAGATTAATTGGATGAGTGAGCGCAATTCGTGAAAGTTTTTTTTTTATAAACTAAAATATCCTAATTGATAAGTCTACTTGTAAGGCCTAACACCAAAGTTATTGCGTAATGTTTTGAAAGGTTGGATAGGTTAAGTTTATGGACAATGTTAGGTAATTTACCCGTTGCATAGAGTAAAGAACTTTGTTAAGAAAACTGATTATTCGTAAGTTAGGTATTGTAAGTTCTTATTCCATTAGCATTTATTAGTTTTATCCGTGCAATAGTATTGAATGAAGCACGAAATACATATACAAACATAAAATGGTGAATGTAGTAGCAATTCATAGTTCAAGATGCTGGTATCTTTGATAGTTTGGGACACTTTTTTAAGGAATTTTGTTAGATAATACTGCTTTAGCTGCTGATGATAAGATTGAAAAGCAGGGATAGGTTGAGTTTTGCTGTGTAACGAGGGGCATGTTGAGAACTTATTCATAGGTCAAATGTTATTGTCTTATTCGTAAGTTCCAAATGTTAGTATCTATGTAGGTTTTCGTCCATTGCATGTGAGTTGATAGTTAGCTTATGTTTAATTCTGTTTACGTTTTGTAAAATACTAGACTGTGAACATTAACATACTTTGTTAGGAGAAATGATAAGATTCGCTGAATATTACTGTTGTTAACGACGATGATATGTTAGAAAACGTGAGCATAGGTTAAGTTTTGTTAGGTTTGCCCTAGAATTTGCTAAATGTCTACGTTTTATTCATAGTACAAAATGACGTATATGCGATATGAGTGACACTTTTGATGAAGGTACATCATTTATAGTCAAAAACTGTTGGTATCTTTGATAGAATGGTCACTTGTTAAGGGATTTTTTAGATAATACTGCTTTAACTGTTTTTGGGCTTTTGGTTTAATTTGTTTGGAAAAAAAAGGTGCGGAACATTAGTTTGTATGTCATAATTAACTAGCTTTTACCTTTGATAAGTAGGGAATTTTTGTGAAACGTTTAGCAGATTATTCTGACGTGAGTATGCTAGGTGTCGTCGTTGTACATTATATTCTTAGTTTTGGTTATGATATGTTAGCTTTATTGGCCGTGAAAATTTTATTCAGTATATAAAGACTTATTTTTATTTTATCCAAATGATACTCGAAATATGCTTGGACTTCAATGAGATCATGGAAGGCCTCGCGGCTGGGAGCTGACTGCAGACACGGTGCGTGATTTCTCCTTTAAAATCAGTAACTATTCACACTTCTACTATGATATTTTTTCTGCAAAGAACTAAATTTTTTGTTGTTTGTGTTTTGATAAAAACTTTCTTATTTTTATGTTATGTTTGGTTAAAAACTTTGTTAATATTTGAATTATTTAAATATGCAAATAACTTTAAAATAAGCTATTGAAAAATATTTATTAATTATTACGATGATAATGTAATGTAAAATTAACATTTGATATGTTAAGAGATATGCGTGAAAAAAGTGTGATAGGCTTACATTTTTGTACGAATGTTGAGTACTTTTACTGTTTGAAGTGCGGAAGTTTGAATGTTAGTAGTGTATTCGTACGTATGGTGTGTTAGGTTTGTCATTGTGCATTATATTCTTATTTCAGGTTATGCTATGTTAGCTTTTTTAATGTAAAAACGTTGTTACGTTAGCATATATTCGATGGTTAGTATATAAGAACTTATTTTTTATGTTACAAAAATTACACTCGAAATGTTAACGTTGAATCAATAGATCAATATTTATCAAAAGGTCATTTAGGGTGGGAGGAAGGGTGAGGGGCAGGGGTTGATGTTTGATTTACTGATTTACTGCTTAAAATCAGTAAACTATTACACTCGAATAGCAGTAAATATTTATTCAAAGAACTTATTTTAGTTATGCTTGGATAAAACTTTGTTATGTTTGGCAGTTATTCGTGGTCTGTATGATAATTTGACAAAGGTTATGATAAAGTTTGCTAAATATCTCAGTGTCATTGTAAAAATTAACGTTAATATGTTAGAAATATGCTTGAAAAAGTATGAATAGGTTACGTTTAGTATGCAATGAGTTACTTTACTGGTGTTAAGTGTGAAACTTTATTAATGTAACCGTTTATTCGTGCATAAGTTTTGGTTAGGTTTGTTGTTGTACATTATTTTTATAAGTTTAGTGATGCTAATGTTAGCTTTATAATGGTGAAAACATTGTATATATAGCACGTAATTCGTGGATTAGTATATAAAGAACTCATTTGTGTGCTATGTTATGTCCGAAATGGATACTGCAAATGCGACGGGAATCCATAAATCAATAGAACAATAGATCCAAAAGGTCATGGGAAGGGTGAGAGGATGGGGAGGAGAGGGTGGTGGTTTTGCATTTAAGGCTGATATACTGATTTATTGCCTTAGGATCGC
>JABUQX010074199.1:0-17500 GCA_015478945.1 Trachelipus rathkii | reverse complement strand
CCACAATGAACGAGTTTTGGGATTTTCAATGCTCACTCAAAATTCAAGCGAGAGCATGGCACCCTTGTTTTGCGAGGGCGACGCCAATGGAGGTGGAATGCGAGCGGCCAACTCCCCCGAGCATCTACCCTTGTTGTACCAATAGAAAAGAGATTTGTGCGTCCACCGTTCACGTCGCCAGAGATAGAGGTCAAGAGAGTTAGAAAGTAGGGGACAGTTAGATTAGTCTCTTGGCTTTAGACTCCAACTCTAGCAATAGAAGGGTGGGCTTGGGAGTTCCCCCCCCCCCAGAGTGTGTAGAACAGTAACTCAAACACAGGGCGAATAAGAAGAAAAAGAAGAGAAGAAAAACAATTCTGCGCAATCTAACCAGAACTCCCAGTTTCTTTGAGGCAACCTTAGCACCGTTGTGAATATGAAGGTTTCCAAGCCATTTTTTTGTTTATGTTCAGACCAAGAGACAGGTGAGACGTTTAGACACCGTTGAAGAAAAATAGGAAGTTATGGGAGGTGTGTTTTTAGAGGGACGATGTAAAGAGGTTGAGTTTTCAAAAGAGTTGAATTTCACCAGGTTGCGGGCGCCACCGGGAAATCCCATCAGGTCGGCAAGATAGATTTCAGAAAGCTGAGACGGAGAGGCTGTGATAGTTGCTATATTATGGAAACAACTGAATGTAGTAGAAGAATGGAGAGTTGAATCTTCGCATAAGATGAATAGAGTACGAAGTACAGCTAGACGATGGTTTGATGAAAGTAAGAGATCAAGTTGGAGATAAAACAGAACCTTGAGGAACACCAACATTAATTGATATCAAAGGAGGAAGAAGTCGCTCCATCACCGAGTGCTGATATGGAGCGACCAGAGAGAAACCTTGACAAGAGTAAGCAAGAGAAGGAGAAACCCAAAGGAAGGGAGCTTAGAGAGTAGCGACGCATGCCATATAGTCACTCGATCAAAAGCCTTTGGTATGTCGAGCGCTACCACCCAAGACTCCCCCATAATCCCTAAGGGAGAAGACCATAAATCAGTAAGATATGGTTGTATGTGCACTTCAGTTGACCTCAGAAGCGTCGCAAGTCATACCTGGAGATCTGAAAGAGAGGGGTGATAGAATCCTCCAGATTGGATCTCCATGGTGACTCTTTATGAGAGTTAAAGAAGAGTGAGTTCAAAGATCTAGAGTAAGAAGATACCAAGGTGAGAGCAATGGACGATAGTTGGTAGGCATCAAAAGCGGCTGCCGCTTTTTCGGATTGGCTGGCCATATGCGCGCTTCCGCACTGGAGGAAAATGTATTAGTATTTAGGCATAGAAAGTAGAGTTGGAACGATGGACAGGGCCAGCTCAAGTGAAGCACACTCCTCATCAAAACACCCGCGGAGGAATGACCATTGCTCGGTGCGGCACTAGCCTTCCTGACACTCATAGATTTCAGAATCCCATGCACACCCGATCATGCGTAGTCACGGGAAGAGGCATAGGAAAACTGAGAGGACGAGTAGGAAAATAAATATATATGCATATTTAACTTTGTTGGAGCGACTAAGTGTTTTGTAAAAAGGTGAAATATGTGATATCTTTTTTTGTCTTTAACTCTTATCCGATCACATCAATTTTCAGAGCCTTTTGTATTAGTTGGCGAGGTACAACTTTTACTTAGATAATTTTTTTGTATACTCAAAGAAATTTTTTTAAAAAATTTCGCAAATTTTTTTTTTGAAAATTTGTTTCATGAAGAAATCCAAAACATGCATATACAAAGAAATTATTTAAGTAAAGAAGATAAATGTGCCTCTCCCTCGACTTCATATGTGCCCTGAGAAAATTTCATCACTTCCTGGCACCCAAGACAGAAAAAATCTTATCCTAAATTAGTTTCGTTCATTTCAAATCCAAAAAAAGTGAGTTTGGAAATTGGACAACGCTGAGCAAAAACTCAAAAAATCGAAAGAAAAGTACTTCCGTACTTTTTAGGTAATGGGACCTATCTAGCAGTATTTCAAGTGTTGAAGTCATTTCGGAAAACGAAGTTCTGGAAGTTATCGTACTGTCGAAGAATGTTCAAACCATTGGTTTTATGGAAAAAATTGAAATTTCTGGAAATTAAGTGACCTCACACTCGACACAGGAATTAAAACAACCGGAAACAGTACGTTTAAAGGCAAAAAAAAGATACATTTTGGGTGTTTTGTTATAGTCTAAAAGCCGCTGATAAATTCCGAATTTCATGTTCCATTTGTTAGATGGGGTTGAAAACGTGGGTCAGCCCCACGCAAAAAATTGGATCTTGCGCTTGAAGGCTACGAAGTTGTGGTTCATCAGTGATTTACGATAGAAGGGGAAGGACTGGTTGAATTTTTAATCTGAGAGAGAAGAGTATGGTGAGAACATAAATCAGCGTTTTTCAAGATTGTTAGGACAATCTGGTAGGGTGTAGGTTGTCTTTTGTACTTAACTGTTTCCAGATCGTTTGAGAATATTGAATGTTTTGGGGCCTCCTCCGCCTCCTGTCATCAGCTGATGAGGAAGAGCCCAACCAACGCAGTGGGATTGTACGGTTGGAGGAATCTCTCCCAAAGAGTACCTGCATTTGAATTCGCGGAGTTGTGATTTGGTATGGGAAGGTGTAAGTAAGCTAGCTCTCCCATGAGAAGTAGTAAGATATTCAGAAAAGGAGGTGAAAGTCTGTTCCGTTAGGAGAGCAGTAGCAGAACACAAGATATTGGTAGTAGTAGGGAGACAGGATTTTTATAGCACAGAACATCAACGAAATTAGGAGGATATCAAAGATTCTCAGACGTGTTACAAGGAGTGTTAATGTTTATATAGGCGCAGACCTCCATCATTTCCATCGGGAAGATGTATAGGAAAGGGTTCGTGTGTTTGGACGAGTATAAGTTTTATTTAGAAAGAAGAATCCCTGCTAGCTGGGGTCTCAAACAGTTTTAAAATGTTCAGTAAGAGAGTTAGGGCGAGCGTGATATTCCCACAGATAATGGTTAGGCTTCCAGGCCACGAACGTTGGAAGTCAAATAGAGATCCCAGCCTTTCGCCCACCCTTAGCATCTTTCTCTTGTTTCCTTCATTCAAACAGACAACCCACACAAGCCAACACACACAATCGACCGCCATAGCACGTACGCCCACCAAAATAAACCAACTGATATTATAGGCTTTCAATTTTATTAAAAACTGCCCGCGGCCCACACACACACACACTATATATCCGATTAACCAACAACACACACACACAGAGATCCCGTACAAAAAAAATGATACTTTTAACAAAAAAATTGTAAGCAAAACTACTATAATACTGACGCATGAAAATTTAAATATAAATTATTAATTAAAATTTATGTCTATTTATCACAAGTGTAAGGAGCCTGTGAAACACGAGACTAATAACCTTATATAATAATGCAGTAATATGTAAGTAAAATGCATTATATAGTTTAGTATAATATATTATATAGTATATAAATATATATGTATAGTATATATATGATATATACTATTATAGCCTATAAATTTGTTATATATCATATATAGTATAGTATATATATTATAGTATGTTATTAAATAGTATAAATATAATTAAAGAAATATATATATATTATAAGTATATATATATATATATGTTGTTAGTTAATATTAACGTATATATAGTATAGCTATTATATAGTATTATTATTACGTAGTTATGTTACGTAGTTATGTAATAAAGTTCCTTGTAAAGATTGTAATAGTATACATATATATATATTAATATTATATCAGTTAGATATAATATAAATAGTATAATATATATATCATATATATATATAAATATAGTACTATATATATATATATAGTTGTATATATTTCGCTATATAATATTAATATATATATATATTAATTATAATAGTACTATCTTTGACAATGAGGGTTTAAAGAGTAAATTTATTCTTAAAAACGTATGTTATGCTAGCAGTAAAAAGGAAATATATTTAACACAAATTATATTTTATAGTGTATGAAACTTTAAAAAAAACAATTGGAGAAAAAAATGTGAATAAAATGTAGAATAGTTAATTTTAAATATTTGAATTTAATGTTAACGGAACGTGGGCCTGTTAAATGTTCGGGTGGTGTTTAAACTAAGGAGGTTGACCACAAAGGGTTGACAGGCATAGTGCCAGGGAGGGCGGCTGGGGAATGATCGGGTCCGGGGGAACGACAGGGTCGGACGTTTGGTAATTTGGTGTCGAGGGGGTTCCTCCGCCCTTCCCGTACGGGGTATGGAAAAACGTCCCCCATTAGGTGTTCCCCGTCGGCTCGAGCTCCCTACTGTGCCGTATATATACTTATATTATATATTCTTATTATATTCTATAGAGTATATATATATAGTTGGATAGTATATAGTCGTATCCGTGTATATATGACTAGCGATTATGTATGTTTTATAGTATTATACTAAAGTATATGTCCTCCCTACTGTGCCGTATATTATACTATATATATTACAGTATATATATATATAGTATCGTATATATATATATATATATATTATAATATATATAATTATTAATATATACTATATATTATATTACGTATATTATATATATTATATATATATTAGCTAGTATAAATATATACTACTAAATATATATATATATATATACTATATTTTATATACTAGTATATATATATGTATATTATATATATATATAGTATTATATTATATATATATAATATATACTATATAATAAATACTATATATATATTATATTTATATATATACTAATATATTATATATATAGGTAGTAGTTTATTTTATTATAATTATATATATATATAATAGTATATATATATATATTCGGTGAAACTTATCATAGTAGGTATATATATATAGTATTATGTATATATATATATAAGAATATATATATATATTGAGAATCTTCATATCATATATATATATATATATATATATATAGTATATATATAGTAGTAAAATCAGTAATAACAAGTTTTTAAGAATGAAAATTAATTATTCTCTATATATATTAGCCGGGTTATTGCCTTCCAATCCGTAAAGTACATTTTTACTTTCTCACCTATATAATAATATATATATAATATATTATGACTTTTGTATTATATATTTATATATATATGGCGATTACTATTTATATATATATATGATACTAATATGTATATATATAGTGTATATATAAGGTTGATTTCACTTATTAATTAATGATAATAATATATATATATATTTTATATATATATATAGGATATAGTTATAGTATATAGTATATTATATAGTATGTAATATATATGATTATATATATTTATAATATATATATAATTATATCTATTATATATAATAATATATATATATATCTATATAGTATATATGTAGCTAGTATATAAGATCACTATTATATATTTATATAATATATTATATACTATATTCCAGCCATAGTTCTTAGTATTTATTATTATATATAGTTACTACTCAGGAACACTAATAGGTATAGCTATATATATATAGTTATATTATATGATATATATAGGTAAATATATCGGTATTTTTAATAAATTCTAATATATATATACTGTATATATTTAGGTATATATATTATTACTATAGTCCGGCTATACTCTCTCGAGACGACATAAGTGTATGAGCAATATATAGTCTATAGTATATAATATAATACTAATATTGTAATTATACAGATTATATACATATATATGTATATGTATAGTATATATAGTATTATATAGACTTAACGCGCGTAGCCGTTTGTGCAGTGACCGTATATTGGGAGATATTCTTATACTGCGTAGTGACACTCACGACTACAGGTAGTGTTGTTAACACACAGGTACACTTGTGAGTTTCGATTGGCACTTCACATCACATGCTTGTCTGGGCGGGGGAATTCACTCTCATATAGCGGTGTGCCAGGTTGATCGGTTGGTGCTGGGCGGCTAACTCGGACTCGCTATGCTGCGGCTGAGTCAGGATAGCTCAGATGGCATTATTATAGAGATCGAGCGTTGTTCTTGGCGCGTTCTGTCAAATAGGGGTGTTCAGCAATATAAGTATGAGGCTCTAGTGATAGTATAGCCCGCCAGTGTTTGTCATTCTAAGAGATAGATTAGATTCGTTGTGTCTGCGAGTTAGTGAGGGTGATTGGTCGGTTGTATAGGGTTATAAGTTCGCAGTAGTGAACTAGTTACGTACTGCAGTGGGCCTGTAGAATAGGTGACTGAGAGTATAGGCTCGTTAGAGTCAGTTAGTGACTATCGTTACTGCTCACCTAGTATTCACGCGTGGACATACGGCTCATGCTTTGTTAGAGAGTTGGGTCAGTATATGACAGTTGATATTTCAGGATCAGGGGCGTAAGTGTGTATTGAGGCGCGATATACGTCCACTCTATATAACTCTATATAAGAGTTATTCACGACGAGGAAGCTTGTATTCATGATCTCGCACGACTTAGTGTGGAACAGATAGAGTAACGACGGTTAAGTATAATACATTCACTGATAGACTCACTAGATACACGTAAGTGTACTACGTTGTCGGTACAGATGGATGATTGCGTAGTGTGGATGAAGACGTGCTGGAGTGTTGTGATTGTGGTAAGAATAATTTTCTGTACTGTTATTGGTTGATACATCGTGGTATAGCGACGGAGAAGGGGGTTTGTGCGCGGGTATGTTTGGTAAAAACCATTTGGCTTAATGTCCTGCGTTAAGCTACTGTGATCAAACGGCACGTAGTAGATGCTGTCGCCGATTAGATGAGATCCGTGACCGCATGGTCGCTCGCGCACATTTTGATTGAAAGATCCCGCAGTGTCCGCATCCGGCTTTTGACCCTCATGAATGGTTGGCGATCGTGTATAGTTGGTTATTGTCGTAGATTGTTGAGTAAACTATATTTTATAATAAAAAATACGTAACATTGAATCTGTGATAGAGGAAAAGGAAAGGAAGATGAGGTTTGAAGGCAATTCAAGAAAGGCGTGGTTAACGTGGGGTGAGTAACGTGTGTCGTTCTGAGAGTGGACATTTTACATTGTGAGCGTAGGTAGTAGTCTCTAGCTGGGGGTGGGCCGTTGATATTCCGATTACCTTACTGTTTTCTAGAGTGGGGCGGGGGGGGGCGTTTCTCACACTAGCTGGAGCTAGTTACGTCGATAGTGATGGGGAAAGAATGGGATTGGCTCAAGAGAGCCTCTTGCTTTAGTATGCCAGTTTGTATTCCGAAAGCTCTAACATTCTTACTAAGTGTGGAAAATGGTAGACATTCCCACTTATCACAGTTAAGGCTAGTTCGCAAGCCATTTTGAGAAGGTATCTGTACATAAAAATAAAAACGAGGTCCTCTACGAGGCTTCTGTCTCTGATGTAATTACATATTAAACAGAATCCTAAGGATTTCGCTTTTGCAACATCTTCAAAATGATAGAGATGTAACATAAAGCTAGAGCTAGAAAAAACGCTTGTGGTTCTGGTTAGAATATTAAGTGACCTCTATTCTAGTGTGACAACTTATCTTAGATTCCATTGATACAGGCAATTTTTTTTGTAACATATTAGAACAAGCTAAATCGTTACTTTGTGTTGTTGCAAGTGGAAAGAAACTTCAATCGAACAGTCTATTAATAATTCGCCACCCATCGAAAGAAAGAAAGAGAATGAGAATCTGATTGACAAGCTGCTGAGAGAATAGTCAGTATGTTCAAGAAACGAATTTTTCTGACGTTCGAGTAGGTGTAACGTGGAATAGTAAATGCACACGCATTACCAAAAGATGGCTAGTTGTTTCAAATGATTAAAACTCATGTCTGAATGAAATATAGCTATTTATGGATACATAGCGTATATTGATGCCTATCATTTGGTGAAAGTTATGCAAAATGGGGTTTACCCACGTCTTAAGTTAAACTTACAAGGGAAATACTTGGCCTGTCCTTCCAACTAGTGTTCCAAGGTGAAGAGTATTTAGGTAGGTGCATTTGGCTTTTCTTGCCAGTTCTGGTTTGGTTGCATGATGGGTTAATAAAAACCGAAAGAAAATGATGAATATATATATGTAGTATACAGACTCTCAGCAGAAAAGAATGAAATTTAGATGTTTCCTCAAGCCCAACGCTTCCTATATTGAATTCTAATACTATTGCACAAAGGATATAATCTATTGTAAACATTTCCTTCATTAAAGGTCGGAGGTGGTAAGGATGTTGAAGGAAAATTTGAGTTGAGGACGCGTCACGCACCTGAACAATTATATTAATAGATTCTGGCTAAATAAATATATATATATAGTATTATTATATATATATTATTAAGTATAGGCTAATTATATATATATATAAATAATATATAGGAATATATATATATTATAGCTAGTATAATCTATATATATATACTATTATGGTATAGTAATATTTAATATCCATAGTATATAAACATAATATGTCTATGTATATTTGTATTATTATATAGGTATATATAGTATATATATTTATATATATATATATATAATGTATATGATATATATATATATATATATATATATAAGTAGTGATGATATATATATATAATATAATATATTATATACTATATATATGTATATATATATATATTATATACGTTAGTATATATATATTATATATATAGATATATATATTATATGATATATGTTATAGTATGAGTGCTATTATATAGTATATTAGTACATATAATCTAATCTATATAAATGTATAATAACTTATATGTCTACAGTATAATTATAGTATATATAGTCTATACCAATTTATATATATATATAGCTATATCTATTATGATATATAATATATATATATATATATATATATTATATATATATATATATATATTTATATAATATAATAGTTTATATTATTATACAGTGGCGTATCCAGATTTTTTTTTCGGGGCAGACAAAAATCGTTCTTATATATATAGGTATATATATATATATATCATTAATATATAATTAAAATTATATGTGATATATATATTATATATATGATATTATATAGGTTATTATATATTATATAGTAAATTATATTAATAATTTTAACTATATATGCTCTAATAAAGAAGAAATATTAAATTCCCTAAGAAAAGAATGGGAAAGAATTATATGATTACTATATAAGAGTCATCTACCTAAATTGTTCAAATTTAATAGCCTGTATGATTTTTCTTTGTTTTCTGAGGAACACAAACAATTTTGTATTTCAGATATTTTATATATTAAAGGCCTTGAAAGATCTAAATCTTACCTTGAATATGCATCTCCTAAGAAGTGTTCTGCAGTCTTGACGTGAAGAGCAATCTGTGTCTCTAGTGCATTCATTACATCCAGTAAGTGGGTACCAGTAATTGCAACAAGTGTAAATATTTGGAAATTGTGAGCCTGCGAACAAGAGACCAGTCCATTTTATTGCGGTTTTTAAGCATGTTTCAATGAGCTTATCTTCCATAAAAGAAAAGAAAAAAAAAAATCCCATTCTGCTTTTTACTAAATCTTCATTTGGGCTTTTGAGATCTTCCTTATTATTATTATACACAATTTTTAAAAAAAATCTTCTCATATGGCACATTACACCTGTTTGGGTATGACAAATTGCACGGAAAATTTTAAAAACCTCTCTGCGAATGCGGATATGATTAATCATCCCAAAAAATGGTTTAGAAATAGGGTGTGCGATAATAAGTCTGTGGGTCGGAAGGTAGGAATGTTGGGTCTATTTTTTGAATTTTTTAATTTTTTGAATTTGTTTATTTTTTACTCAGTTTTCAGATGTCAGATGCGCTTACACATTTCTTCAAAATCAGCTGAAATTCTAACAATGTTTGCATTTTCTCTGATGGTTTTCAAGTTTAGTTTAACTAAAAGGACTTACGAGATTTGTTCCTGACAGCGACGCATTAATATAAATTAATTTAACTTTGTACTTTATGTTATTAACGGATTTTGTCCTTAATTTTTTTTAGTTGTCGTAGAAAATTCGGGGGGGGGGGGCCATAGCCCCCTGGCCCCCCCTAATTACGCCACTATATATATATATATATATATATATATATATATATATATATATATATAATAATATATATATATATCTATATATATATAGTATATAATATATATATATATATATATATATATATATTATATATATATCAAAGCATCCGCATCCGCATCGCGCTTTAGTTAAAATCAAACATCCGCTTCCGCATCCGCATCCGCCGATGCGAAAAAAATGACATCTGCTGCATTCACTAATAAATATATATATTATATATATATATATATAATATATATATATATAATATATATATATATATATATATATATATAATAATATAATATATATATATATATATATATATATATATATATATATAGTATATATATGATATATATATATATATATATATTATTATAATCAATATTGGTATATATATGATATATATAGTATAGTATATATATATATATATATATTATATAAGTATTTAATCTCACACTTGTGCACGTGGAGAGAAATTTAGCGACTTTAGACTCGTTACATATGACCTGTGATAAAGATGCAGATGGTTCGATAGAATTTTGCAATTAAGACAAACATATAATTGTTATTATTTATTCATTTATTTCGATTAACCATACTATCCTTGATTTTCATAAGAAAATTGTACGCATAATCTAAAAATGTATTCCTTTTTAGTGTAGTTATTAGTTAGTTTTTAAGCTACATTGAACGGTAATAGAACGGCTGGCCATATATTATATAGTATTTATATATATACCGTATAATATAATATATAATTATAGTAGTATAGTATATATACAATAAGTAATATAATATAAGTTATAATATATATATATATATATATATATATTTATATATATGGAGAGAGAAGTACTAAATTTCCTGCAAACTTAAAAAAGTTTTGGTTTATTGACTTTTCGAGGGGAAAATAATTTTTTCAGAAAGGTGATGTTCATCACTAACCTAAAGATTAATTTTGAATGCTGAAATTTTTATCGCAACTGAGAAAAGTAAATTTTTTACGTTGTGTGCACGTTACTTTGATATTGACGCTATTGTGGGTCACTGCGGAATGGAATTTTTTTTTCATATGATACATAATATGAAGAATGTAGCTCCAAAAATTGTACACATTTTCGTAGAATCGCAAACTTCAGTATTATTTTGATTATTGTACTGTGTATACCCAGTATAAAGTCTCAACCATAAACATATTTGTCCCACCACTTGCACATACCTAAGGTTGCGACTATATAAAAATCCAATAACATGTATGAGCGCAAAATACACGAAATATTGATTAATCTAATATGAAGCAACTAGTTAGGTAAGGTTTGTTTAAAAATGTCTACTGCCTCATATTAACAGACGATGTTCAAAAGTGTTTTCTCATGAATCAACAAACAGGCTCCTGAATTTGGGATGCATTATAATATAAATTGGACAGCCTCAGTGCATATGTTCTCGGAGAATGTCTACTTTGGGAACTGATGTAACATAAACAATACCTAGCAAATAGCCTCAAAAGAAAATGTATGGCAAATACCGGTCCATACAATACATGAAAAGGTTTGCTGATGTAGACATTAGTAGAAGGAAGGGGATTTCGGACACCGTGGGCAAAATTTGCCCCACGTGATTTTACCTTACCTTGACCTTTTTTGAGCCAATTTTTACCTGACCTTGACCTTTTTTGGCCTTGACCTTTTTGGGCTTGACCTTTTTTGAGAACCGTAATTTTCTGGCAACCGTAATTTTCTGGTCACCCTAATTTTTTGGCAACGTAATTTTCTGGCACCCCTAATTTTTAGCGCCCTTTCGAAGAAAGGGCGCGCCAAACGGTTGCGTTAGCAACCGTTGTACGTATTGACCCCCTTATTTTACCCCCCCCTAATTTTTTTTTCGGCATGGGTCACTTTTTGCCCCCGGTAATTTTGTTCTGTCTTTAGGGGCTTAGCCCTTTTGGTGATTGTCTTACATCTTGATTCCTGGGCCCGCGCAGGTGCGAACCGCAAGCCCGCCCGCCCGCCGGCGTCACGTTTTCCGCGCGCCGTCGCGTGCGCCCGCCATTCCCGCCACCATACTGCACACACCACAACCACACACACACACACCCACACACAGCACCCACACACACACCACACAACACACACACACACACACAAACACACGCATACCCACGTGGTCGCTACTCACGAATTTTCACCATCCCTTCCATCTGTGCTTAAACTTCCTTAACACCTCAAACCTTAACGTCTTTATATGTTCGAGTTCTCCATCGGTCATAAATCAAAATATATAGCCACCTCTCACCACCGAGGCAAATCTCTGACCTTTTAACCACCCGTCCAGCGGTGCGAATTGAGAGAATACATAATTTAATTTTCAAGTCTATAAACGCAAGTCCGCGCCTTCCATAATAATTATTATAAAATAATATAATTAATAATAATAGATAATAAAATTAATAACAATAATAAGTAATAATTAATAATTACATATATATATATATAATATATATATATATAATAGTAATATATTATATATAGTATATATAATATATATATACTATTATATATACTATATATATATATATATATATATATATATATATATACTATTATATATATATCTATATATAATAAATAGTATATATATATCTATATATAGGTATATATACATAATATATATAGAGAGAGAGAGAGGAGAGAGAGAGAGAGAGAGGATAGAAGGAAAAAAGAAAGGGGGGGGAGGGAGGGTAGGGATTTATGTCGGGTGCGCAAGCATTTTTGAGGCCTGTTGCTAGCAGTTGCACCACGTGATTACACGAATTTTAATAATAATAATACATAATAATAATAATAATACTATGAATAATAATAATAAGAATAATAGATAATAATAGTAATTTTTTTAAATAAAATTTTTTTTTTGGTTTTGTTTTATCCTAATAAAATATATAATAAAAATACTCTAATAATAATAATAATACATGAGAATAATAAATAATAATAATAATAATACATAATAATAATTAAGTAATAATAATAAATAGATTTATGAATAATGAATAATTATAATTGCTCGAGAAGCACCATGTGGATTTTTGCTCTCCCAGTCAACCCACTTAGACCAAACATCGCTCATGCAAATCATACAATTTGACTTAATATCTATATATATTTATCTATATTATTAATTATTGTATATAGTAGTATATATATTATATATTAGTCTAAATATATATTATTATATATAGTATATATATAATATAAGGTATATCATATATTATATAATATTAGTATATGTATATATATATATAGCTATATATAATACGATGAGGAGAGAGAGAGAGGAGAGAGAGAGAGAGAGAGAGAGAAGAGAGAGAGAGAGTAGAGAGAGAAGAGAGGAGAGAGAGTAGAGTACCACGTGGCCGAGCGCATACTAGATACACGTGGTCAGTATATACTATGATAATGTGTAGTATAGGTATCATTATATAGTATATACTAGTATTATTATAGGTGTATGAAGTTACTATATATACATATATATTTATAAGTTATTGTTTATTAGTTATATATATATATGCTTATGAGTTTCATGTTTCCTTATATAATCCTTATGAGTTTCATGGTTTGTTTTAAGTATATGCATACACACTATGACACTTATAAGCATTTACACTCTCCATAGACACTTACTTACACACACACAGTTTTACTTACTCACACACAGATTGGTACTTACAGCTCATCACAGATTTACTACACCATTTTACTTACCACACTACTACAGATTTACTTACACTCACACAGATTTACTACTCACACACAAGGATTTACTTTACAACAACGCAGATTTGAGTCGCTTCCCTACACCTCACACAGATTAGTTACTGCACACACAGATTTACGTTACACTCACACAAAGAGGTTACTTACGCTCACATAGCACAGATTTTACTTATTCGACACAACAGATTGTAAACTTACACGCCTCTCCAGTATTTCCTTACTCACAACAGATTTACTTACTCACTACCAGATTACTTCCACTCACAACAGATTTACTTACACATTTATCTTCACATTACACACGACAACACACCCACGACACAATTGATATTTCGGCTGACCTTTTGCCAGATACGCTATGGGTCAATTTTTGAACCCACGGTAACTTTGATGGCTTTGATGGTTGCCAATCACCGTAAGAAGTATCTAGGGATGTTCTATTTGTGTTCTATGATTATTCTATGATATTAGATGAGTGCCTGTGAGTGGCCCAGGTGAGTGCCCATGTGAGTGCAATGAGTGCCCAATGAGTGGCCAAGTGAGTGCCAAGTGGAAGTGCCACATAGGCCAACTTAGTGCGCCACATAGTGCAACTGAGTGCCCTTTTTTTCAATAGCTTTTCTTGGCCTCCCCTGAGCCTAGAATAGCGCCTAATATAGGTGTCTAACCCCTAGTTATAAGGTTGAGGATTCAGATTGGTGTATATTTTAAAAGCTGCCTAGGGATACTTCCTACCTATGAGTTAGTATTTTCTAACACTTATACACACAGTTCACTATGACACTTGTATACACACTATGACACTATAAGCAGCTTACACTCTCCATATGACACTTACACTAACCCATATACACCTACACGCACACCCCCACATGCACATGATACTAAATTTTTATGATTTTCACATCACTTTTTTATATTTTTTACTTAATACTTTTTTAAATTTATCATATTTTTAAAATTGTATTGTAAGAAAAAAATAATAAAGTTGCCTGATATATAATACATTTTATTTTACTACAATTGTACGAACTTTTATAAAACAATACTTTACATACCTTAAAGCAGTAAATCAGTAAAATCAATAGAGGTGTTATTCCCTAAACGCCTAAGGGATTAGTATGCTTTTGGTTTACTGCTTTACTGCTTTAACTCATGTTTACTGCTTTAACTCACTACTTTACTGCTGTAAACTATTTTGCTTTACTGTTTTAACTCTCTCTTTACTGCTTTAACTTCATATATTTATTTAACATTACATAACTTAAAGCAGTAAATCAGTAAATCAATAGAGGTGTTACCTAACACCTAAGGGAATTGTATGCCTTTTTTGTTTTACTGTTTTACTGCCTTTAACTTTCGCTTATAATGCTTTACCCTGCTTTACTGCTTGTAGCTCACATACATTAACCATACCTCTAAAGCAGTAAATCAAATAGCCCTCCCTAACACCCTAGGGGCTTAGCTATGGCTTTTGTTTTACGGCTTTACTGCTTTAACTTTCTGCTTAACTGTTTAACTTTCTGCCTTACTGTTTTAACTTTCTGCTTACTGCTGTTAACTTTCTGTTTACTGTATAAGACTGCCTATATTTATTAAACATTATGTTTTTTTCTATGATTTTAAATAACTTTTTATTTATTTATTATTATTTTTATTTACGTTTTTATTATTTTTTATTATTATTTTTTATTGTTGTATTTTTATTCTTTACCAAAGTCCATGCATATATTCGTTTGGATGGCCTGTCAACTTTGATGGCCCCAACTTTGATGGGCTCAACTTTGATGGCTCTCCGCTTTTGAAGCCTCAACTTTGATGCCTCAGCTTTGATGGCTCAGCTTGGATGCCTCAACTTTAAATAACTTAGCTTGTGGTGCCTCAACTTTGAAGGTTCATCTTGATGACTCATCTTTGATGGCCTCATCTTGATACCACCTCTATTGATGATTCATCTTATAATGCAGTGTTACACTTTACACTTATACGCAACTAACACTATGTCTCTAGTTCAACGACTATACGCAATACGCATAGACACTTACGCTACCCCATAGACATTACGCCTCACACACACCCACAAATATATATATAGTATTATTATATATAGTATATATATATATATACTATATATTATATATATATATATATCTATATATATATATTTTATATATATATATATAGTATATATATATATATATATATATATATATATATACTATAATATTATACTATATATATATTACTATATAGTATATCTATATATATATTCTAATATAATTGTATATATTAATATTATATATAGTATATATGTATATATAAGACTTATATACGTATATATGAGTTAATATATTATATACTTCTAGTAATTATAGTATATATATAGTATTATATAGTATATATATATATATATATATATATATATATATATATACTATATATATATATAGTATATACTGATATGTAATATGCGACCGCGGCGGGCGGGAACGCGGAATATTGCGCCTGCGGGCGCACGCGCGGGCCGGAACGCGGAAATATTGCGCTGTGTGGGCGCACGGCGCGGGCGGGGACGCGGCGGGACGTACCAGCGGGTGCGGGGTTGGCTGCCTTTTGGAGCGGGTGGGTACTCATTGCTGAGGGCCTGGTAGTTAGTCTGTATGAACTAGGGGTACAAACCTACTCCGACCAATCCAAGTAAGGAAAACATTTCTTTTAACCTGCTTAAAGGATCTTACCGAATCCAGCATGTTTCAGTTGAAATAATATTTTATAAATATAAATAATAACCAATGATTCTTGTCTATACTGAATTACCTTTTTGACCTGGTATTGGAGGATTAGAATTCAGCCTGGGATACCAAAAAGGCTTATCCTAAATTTAGGCCTAATATTTAGGCCTCACGTATGTTATTGAACACATTTTACATGAAAAAAGTGTCAGTTTGAAATCTATGATTTTGACCTGGAATGGAGGCTTGTAGATATTATCGCCCCCGGAGACAAGCAAGGGATTATGCTTCTATGCAACCATTTTAACAGAGAGAGGTCAGTTTTCGTATCTGTAAGGCGGTGCGGGTTGTTTGTGTTTTTCTCGTGATGGGGAGTGGCAATGTGATCATAGATAATAATGAATACCCAATGAAGAAAACGCTGCTTATTTAAAACTTTGAATTTTTTTTTAGTTAACATGGAGTGAATAATATAAATGTAAGTGAATAATTGTTTATTTTTAAATAAGAACTTTAAGAAGGATTTTAATAAAATACATGTTATGTTAGCAGAGTAAGAACTTATTTTATTCTTTTTATACTTATTACATGGCTAAAGATGATGTAAAGCAGTAAGTCAATAGAACAAAACGTGGGATAGCTTGGTGTAGAGGGGTGCTAGGGGCTGACCTTACTGATTTACTGATTTATTGTTTTAAGGTACGTAAAATATATGTTTTTAATAAAATTTCATAAATTTTAGTAAAAGTTATTTTAAAACTTGATAGTTAGAAAATTTTATAAACAATAAGTATTAACAGTTAATATAAGGTTCTTGGTTCAAAGATAATTGAATTGCATTTATTATAGAAGTCTTTAAGAAGACTTTGAGTTCAGTGG
>JABUQX010074197.1:5000-7500 GCA_015478945.1 Trachelipus rathkii | reverse complement strand
TATGCAATATAATAACACCTTTGGGTCTTATTATATATAGTATATTTCAGCTTGTGCAAATTTCAACACAAAAAGGTGTTAAAATTTAAATGAAAACATATATGTTATTGTTTTCCAAAAAAATTACAAAACAAATTTTTACAAATGGGTGACAGGAAAAAATTCCCCATTATAGCTATTAGAAAAGAGCTACTTAATATAGAGTGTGAAAATTGTGAAAATAATAAAAATTTTAGAGACATTTTTAATATATAAAGATTATATTAAATTTTGATTAATTGACATTAGTATCTTCATTTTATATGTTTTTTTTTTGTTTGTTTTTTTTTTAAGCAAAACTACCATAAAAAACTATAAAAGAATTTTTTGATTGCATTTTTTTTTGTTTTGTTCCGATGAAGGAAGATTTTTTAAGAAAACATAGAAAAAATGTAATCAGCACTTTTAAATTAATTAATTTAATTAAGACTTAATTAATTTTTTTTATTTTTACTAAATGATAGTATAGAGTTAGAGAATCATTTTAGTAAAAACCGGGTTCCTTAATTATAAAAATTAAAGTAACTAGAGTTATTAAAAAATAGGAAAAATTTTTTCGAATCTAAACAGTAAACCATAAGGGGAGAATCAGCAAAATAGTAGGTATCGTAAAATATAGTATACTCATTCACTCACTAAAGACTTGAATGAGAAATTGTGGGAGTAAAATAGTAAGAGGGAAAAGACGCTGAATGCGGAAATAAACAAAGACAGCCTTGAGACATTGACTTTGAGTATAACATTGACCGATAAAAATATTGAACTTGACATAGTGCTCAAGTTTATTCGTTTTTGCAAGCTTTCATTATTCATGTTTCTTGCTTCTATATGCTTTAAAACACACCACACAGACACACATACATTATATATATATATTCTGGTTGTGTTGTTTTGTGTTGTTTTGAGTTGTTTTGTTTTGTTCTATTTTCTTTTGTTTTGTTTTTTATTATGCATATTTTTAATTGATTTTATGCATTTATTTTAACTTTTAACCATTATTTACTTTTGATTTTTTGATTATGTATTATATATGTCGTACGAATCGAGTATATATAATAAAAAAGTATTTTCGTTGAAAATAGTAAAAACAAAACAAAATTTGAGAAATGACCCTCGACCTGTAAAAATTATTTTCATGAAAATAGTAAAAACAAAACCAAAAATTAGAGAAATGACCCTCGACCTGTAAAAAATTATTTTCTTTGAAAATCGTAAAAACAAAAAGGGAAATAACCCTTTATCCGTAGAAAATTTGGAAAAGTAGAAAATCCAAATATTTCGGTTTTTTTTTAATTGTGTGGCTAAAAATGCCAAAGTGATTTTTTTTTTGTGTTTTTTACATATAAAAATATAAATAGTTTTTTTTTATATAATTTACAGTGTTGTAATTAATATAAAAGTTACAAATTATTAGAAAGGACCTTACAGAACAAGTTAAAAGGTCATCAGAACAAGTTAGAAGGTCATAGAACAAGAAATGGTTCTATTTTTGACCCTTGACCCCAGAACACAAATTTGTTCCAGAGAACACAGGTCACAAGAGAACACAGGTCATAGGAGAACACAGGTCATTAGAGAACATGTTCTCCAGAACACAAGAATAGAGAATTCTTTTAAACGTTCTAAGTGAACAAAAATTTACAGACATTGTTCCAAGAGAACACAAGACTTTCAGAAAAGATTTTTATTATAACAGAATTTGGAGATCAGGTGCATAGACTGATTGATTCAAAATTAGAAAATATAGTTCACCATTGGAGAACAAATAAAGGTTGTAACCTTTGACAAAGAAGAACAAAAGAACTTTAGAACAGCCTAGAGTCATAGTTCACCTTTGAAGAACAAAAGAACTTTAGAACAGACTAGAGTTAAAAGTTCACATTTTGAGAACATTTTAAGAACATATTGCCAAATCAGAACATTGAAAATATTCTATATTCTATTTTTTTTTATATAGTTTTATAGAACAACATAGAACATTGTTGTGAACAAAGACTTCAGAAAAAATATATTTATATTTTTTTTTGTTTAAATAGATTACATTCACTATTTATATTAGAAAATATTAAAGTGATTAAAAGTTTCATTTAATTTTTAATTAATATTTTTTTTATTGTGAATTCCCAGTGGATTAGTATTAGATCGATAAATGAACATAGAAAATTTTAGTGAAAATTATTTTCGTTCTGATAATAATAATTTTATTGTTCTAAAAGAAAGAGAACACAGTTCCCATTTTTGTGAAACTTAGAAAAGTTAAAAACAAAGTAATTAAAATTTAAGTGAGGTAGACATTTGTAATTAAATATTAATTAGTAACCGATCTTAATGAACAAAAATCATAGTAATTAAAGACATTAAAATAAAGTGATTAAAATTGAACACTTATAATATTTTAATTAATTTTAGAAACACTTAATGTTTTTTTTTTTAAATATTTTTTTTTTTGGTGTTTTAAATA
>JABUQX010074196.1:0-29164 GCA_015478945.1 Trachelipus rathkii | reverse complement strand
GCACCAGGAATCAGAAAGAAGATCACCAGTAGAGTTCTTCTGACGAAAATCATACTGACGGTTAGAGATAAGATGAGAAGAATTGAGATACTTCCAATTCTTCCAGTTGAGGATAGTTTCGAAAGCTTTTGAAAGAACGTAGGTTAAAGTCATAGAATGATAGTTGAAGACTTTGATATGGATCCCCCCCCCCTTTTTTCGGCACATGCTGAAAGAGTTCACGTTTCCAGCAAGAAGGGATGGTCGAAGTAGAAAGACAGAGACGGAATAGTTTACAAAGGCCGGGGGCAAACTCTGAACCACAGGAGGAAAACCATCAGAAGAAATTACAACATTAGGAATAAATGTGTTGGAGTGAGGTGGTGATGGATTAATAGCTGCTCCGGAATCTTCTAAGGTGGAATTAGAATAAAAGGTTTGAGGGAAGAGTTCAGCTTTAGCGGAAGGTAAAACCGCAATTGTGGCGTAGGAAGATACTAGAGGAGGGAAAGAAGAAGAAACAAAATTAGAGTTGACATTTTTTTTGCAAAATGACAGAATGGATATGAAAGACAGGAACCATTAAGATTATTACATTTTCTATGGAAGAAACAGTTTTAGTGTCACGAAGAATGGATTTTGCGTGATTATGGGATGGAACATAAATCGCGCGTGTTTCTGGAGTTTGACGATGACGGTAGTTCCTGAAGGCAGCGTCCCTGTAGCGGATAGCACGAGAACCTAGAAGGGGAAAAAGTCAAACAGAAAAAGAAAAAGGATTAGAGGTTAGGAAAATTTCTAGAATGATGTGTTCATCTCCAACACGATCAGGGATACTAGTAAGGAGTTGCACCAACTGCTCGAGGTCGGTCATTGTGAATAGAAAAGTAGTAGGTAGATTGACCAGTTGTATCTTGAGAATTAAGGAGTACATTCAATAGAGTTAAGTGATAAAAATATAGATAATATAGATTTAGTAGTACCGTCAGTAGAGTTAACTGATAAACAAACAGAACAGATGGATTTAGTAGCACTGTCAATAGAGTTAAGTGATCAACAGACAGAACATATAGATTTAGTAGTGCAAGTTGATCAGAAGTAGCCTTGAGTCATCGAATGGTAAGAAAAGTTCGGGAAGACGCCAAACCAGATGACACGAAGAAACAAACAAAAGATCGATCGATGAGTACATAGCATCAAACAATCACATTTGACCGGCAAAAAATTGAGGATAGAGACAGTAAGACGGAAAATAGTAAGGTACACAGTCAGAACACTACAACCATCAAAGTTAGCTCTAAGTGAAAAGGATGAGGTGAAATAGTATACCAGGGCAGGATGCAAGCCTGGATGTATAACTTTTAAAAAACCACGAGAATGTACCAGATCCATGTCCACTGAGAAAAGCTATCAAAGTAATCGAAACTCCCTTGCACTTAAAACAGAGCCTGGGAGGAATTCCCCGTGGTGACGTCACCATCCAAACCACATAAGGAGAGCTCGCCTTAAGTCTCACCAAGAGTAGGAGAATGAGGGGAGGGGCCAATTAGCCGAGAAATGATGGGCTAGTTATTTGGACCGCCCAGCTCCCCTGCTCTCTTCTTGGCTTCTCCGAAGAAGCGCAATCGTGTGAGTTGTCATTTTTTGTATTTATAATTTTAACGAAAGTGTTGTTAAAAGAGTCTTCATGATATAGTGTGGTTTAATGGTGAGTGATAAAGGAGCCAACTCCTAGTGTGAAGAAGTAGTAAAGGATTAATAAGAGTATTTCAGACACGAAGATAACCATGTAGAAGCAGGTATGTTACCCTAAACTTCCACACTATCAGTACCCAATGTGGGTAATCTCGTTGCTTCAGAACAAATTTCTCCCTACCCCAATATATATATTATATATATATATATATATCTATGCCGGAACGCAGGGAGAAGAAGTATAAATAGTATATATATATATTTTGAAAAGAAATAATGTAAATCTTCACCACTTCACTCATTAAATATAAATATATTAATATACTATAATTTATGGATGGCACAGTCAGAATTATATCCAATGCGTTCAGGATAAAAAGTTGGGAACAAGGGAAAGAGCAAGGCTCGCCTGAAACTTGTTCATGGAGAAGGAAAAAGGCATTGGAATAATAACTTCGATTAAAAAAAGTTGAAGTATGAGACACGCGAGACTGCCATGGGAAAAAAGTGGTTACAGCTTCCGACTTCGTGTCAAATTGTTTTAAACGCATCTGTGCAAAGTTTTTGGGGAAAGAGGTAGAATAGACAAGTACATCTGGCCGCATTCGATAAAGGAGTTGGATAATAAAAAAATAAGTTTATTGCGGAGAGGTGTATAAGAGAACATTACTGCAAGGAGGAGTGAAAGGAGTAGGAATGTCAGTGAGGAGGAAGAAGGAAGGAAAAGGATCGCAAGCATGTGAATAAACTGATCTTTTCATACCATAGCCATAGATAGTAAGTGAGGAGTTTTATTATGATTATATATAATGAGTCCTAAATTGTGAGATGATGATGAATAAGTACTTCACTATATGATTAGGTAGTCACCGCATGGTTGAAACTATTGTTTGGAGAAAGGAAGGATGTTGAACTGATTGTGATACTTAGATTAAGAGTGAGGAGCCTCACATCGGGATCGTTGATGATAGATGAGAAGTTTAACATGATAGATTCAACCGCATGGTAAAACCTAATTGCTTGCAAGGGAAGATGCAGATGAAATTAGCTTGAGCCACAAGCAAACAGGCAAGAAAAGAACAGTTTGTGTCAAAAGAGACACACAACTCTAATGCAAGAATGAAATTGGAATGAGTTAGAGATAAAAGGAGATTTCGTAGAGGAAAAGGTTGACTTCACTCTTTCCGAAGGAAAAGTTGTTTGAGGACGAATAACTAAGTAGTTGTATGTCAAATCGGAAAAATGCCAGCAAAGGGCATGATAAGGGTCATCAAACAAGATAATATAAAGATGAAAAGAACGAAGATGAGTGGTGTAATTAACCAAATAGATATTAAATGATTCAAAATTATGTGACCCGGCGCAATAACACCCGAATAACTCTGCTGTTACTTCGAAGGAAAATCAGTTTTGCCTTAATCCACTTAGTGGGTGAATAATGTCGTCAATGGACCATTTAAAGAGATCACTATGCCGACAAACTGATATATCTGGTCCATATTCAGGAGACGCTACCCGAAGAAGTACTGAATAAATGAGACCAATGTTTTGTATCCTATTATATTGACATAAACGCAAAATGTACCACATTTGCTTAATAAGGTGTGCTAGCCAAAGATTATATATATAATTCTTAGTTATATATACTTGTAATGCAATTAATACACGTAATACCAAACTTTGCCTCATTTATGTATATGTAAAGCAATAACCAACATGTCATTGCTATTTCTCTTTATTTCTATGTATACGATGTATGATTGCAACGGTATCTCATCATAAAAGAATATTTGGTAAATATGTTTAGCATTTTCATGCTCAGTTAAACGCGACAGCCAAAGAAACTTGGTTTCCAAGACTTACTTTTGGAACCTAGGTTTTGAATTGGATTAATTATCACAAATCTGTGAAATAAATTAAATAAATATCATTATTTTATAATTATTTATTTTAATATTATAATTTATTATTTATTAATTTAATAATAATTCTATTATTATTGTTTTTTCATTGTTGTTAACTGTTATAAGGTTACTGTCGCATTTATTATTATATGTATGTAATTGTTTACTATATAATCTCTATATATATATATCATAATATATATAAATGTGTAATAACATAAATAATCTTAATTTATGTATAATTGATGGAGTTTAAGTAAATTTTTAAGAGTATTGTTGTATTTTGTTATGATTTTAGAAAGAAATTGCAGATTTTCTTAGCGATTAAAGTTTATAGAAATTGTAAAAGAAATACAATTTTCTACGGTCAATTGAACTTCATACAACTGAATCTAAATACACTATATTTGCTTTACTAAATAAACTAATATAGTGATATACATCTAATTTTATTTATTATTTTACAGAATGGATTTGGTAATGGTCCAGCATGTAAAACTGAGATATTAAAAAAGTTATGGGAATAAATAAGTAAATATGAATAAATACTATTTATTTTTATGCACTGTTTCATTTCTTGTCCTAGTCCTTGATTTCACAAGGTGTTTACGTTTTAGTATACTGCACCTGAATCGCTTCATGTCTGAATCGATGATTTATTAATTTAATTATATTTGTTGAATTCATATTGAATACCAGCCGATATTTCTGCCTATTTTATTATTTTTATATTAAATGTAAATGTAAATGTAACAATATATATATATGTTAATGTTTATATATAAATGCAATACATATGGTAATCATGTCAAATTTTCAATGTGGGAAATCTCGTGGCTTAATATTCATTTATAAGACCAACAGCCATAAATATATCTGTTCTTTGAAGTTTAAGTAGTTTTAAATTTGAATCTGTCTATGTAATGTATTTGTGTTTAAATACATGGCGCTTAAAGAGTCATTTGGCGTTAATATCCATGCATCTACAGATGCTTAATTTCATTAAACTAGCAAATTTGCCATTTTTTGATGCTGACGACTGGGAGCTCGAAGAGCTGGTTGGCCAAAGTACTTGACACTTGCAAAGGTAAAGGCACAATGCGTAGTTGAATTCATCTTATGTGTTATTTATTTGCTTTACTAAACGTATTCCAGGTAAGATTCTTTTGACCACCAGACCAATCACACACGTCAGTAATAAATAAAAAATGGAAAGCTGTTTTAGAATGTATTTCTTTAATCAATTTATCCATGTTGCTTGAAACATTATTAATAACTATTCTTATTAATGCCTGAAACATTAATAAGAATTGTTCTAAAATAACTAGTTGGCAACTCTTTTTGCTTTAAGACAAAGACTATTCTGCCAGCAACATAAATAAAATGCATCCTCAGGCGACTGCAATCTCATTTGTTACACACAACTAATATAAATCGATTAGCCTTTAACAATTGTCCAAAAACGTTTAATTTACAAGTAGATATTTTTATATCAATTTGCAAAGTCAGCTTTTGTTCCGATAATATTATTTGCTTGAATTATATTATTTTTACTTTGAGTATGACAATAATAATATCACAACAAAATTTACTGTAATGCAAAATTATACTTTATGTGTATGGTATTTTCATGAACTATATATATATAACTCTATATAAAATATATTAGACAAAAGAAAATTAAATATTGAAACATTCTTAAAGTGGAAAAACATTATATATTATAGATTGTATATATTTTTATTTTTCTTTTGCGCTCAATAATATAGATATTCTACTATATAGTTATAAATTACTGAAATACTATATTATTACTATAAAAAGTCATCACAACAGCTCCAACTTAATCTCTATTTCTAATGGAGCGTTTGTTAAAACCATTTAAAGAGAATATATAGCGCAAATTTAGAGTATATAAGATAAAAATATATACAATACTCATATTATATATAATAGGTATACCTTAACTATAGGGTTTATACCCTATATATAAAATTATATACTAATTTTATTATACTCGTACTAATAAAAATATCATTATAACTATATACATACTATCTACTCACGATACTTCACTAATATAGTAAAGTAACACACAAATATATCCTATAGAATACCATATAATTATTAAATATATTAAATCTTATATACTACATATAATACTCTAAATAACGATATGAATATAATAATACCTACTATACAGTATATCATCTACCTAACACTAACTAATATGTAACACTATAAACCTTAAACCCCACTATTATACGCACATCACCTATATCATACTCCTCTTATTCCTAATATTCATCAATATATCCACATCTAAACATATATATATTACATTTGGTATATACTCGCATTTTTGGTTCTATAAGTTGCAGGTGTGCCATATGTATACGGATACTATTAGACATCGGCTAATGCCATGTAAGCTTTTACAAAACCTTCCTTATCATGTAGGTATTTTGAAGATATATGGATAACTATAGATATAAATAATACTTAATTTTAAGAGTAATCATCTAAAATGATCTTAAAATACTCTTGATCACTGAGCATTATCTTTGAACCGCCAGTGGACAGTATGATTTATCAAAGTAACAGATTTAGTTGTCTGAATTCGACTTTCTCGACACCGATTCAACAACTTCGCCCACTCACGCTAACACTGCTAACATATGTTGATATCTAATCTTTGCGTACCGTGCCTCGAACGTAGCCATAAATCGCCTTCTACTATAGCTTCCGCTAGAAGATTGTCATACGATTCTATGCTCTAACTATCTATAAGTATTCGCTCCCAGCTCTAGACTATCGACAATCGTCGCTATTACTAACACCCTTACATCGCAAAATGCTCATGACCTACTATTGCCACACCCCTCTCACTTGTATGCGCAGCGTTCTGTACAACTTAGTCGCGCAAGCACGACCAAAAGACATGATACAACTTCTCAACATTTGTATAAAATTTCCTCTGAAACGGAAAATTCGATATCAAGAACGATTTATCGTAACGCCTAACCGCCTGTGCACAACGAAACGTATATATCACCAGCAAATAGTATCGAATTGAACGGCTACTCGTCATTGTTTCTCGTAGGCACCGCTCCTACGACGCTCCCTGCGAAATCAACAGAGAGAACTTCTCGCTCCCCTACAAGCAATCCTCCAACGACAATTTTATACAGTCTCCATCCTAGACTCTCCTGTTGTACGACCCAACCTCTGACTGCTTGTAGTTTGAAGTAGTAATGACTACCGACGTACCTACTCCAACCCAAGTCGACAGCACCACTTGCTCGCCCGCCCACCGTGCCTTCAAATAAAAGTTAACACTCGTATCCAGCCGTGCGTAACGGATTACCTCGACTAGACCATCCCAGCTATCCAAGTGTCAGTCCTCATCTGCTATATTAATCCCAACTCATACGTCCTAGTCCGGATGCCCCCTCCCGAGCGTTATGGAACACTCCACACATTACCAATCGCTACGCTGATATACGTATTAAAGTCACATCTACTGGCTAGAAACCTAAGCTACTTCTACCTACTCCATTAGGCGACGAAGACGATCGTGAATAACATCATACTCAACTGCCTTCTCTCAATATAACGTATCGCGAAGATCACTTCCGCACGAAAATAGAGGTGCTGGGGGGACTGAAGAAGCAACAAGGACGCAGACAGTGCGCCAAAGTCACGGCAACCCGCTAAGTGAACATGTACGAGTCGCGAGTCCGACCGCACCTACGCCGATCCCAACTGACCAGTAACTCCAACCCTCAACTCGGAACCCCCTAATGACACTGTTTCATGGCGCCCAATAAAAACACGCGATAATCACTATAACATGTAGATATTCCGTCATCTTATTCTCTTTACCAACTAAACACAGCCTCACTGCTGGAACAAGTACTGAAAAATTTATTTCATCAACCAATCACACAATATATTTAATATTATAATAAATATTTAATCTATATAATATATATACTATAATATATATATATATAATTATATATATATATTACTACTATTATAATATATTATTGTATATTTATATATTATATATATAACTACTACTATACATAATAAACGTGTATAGTATAATTAAAACAGATTTGACATCAAGTTCGAAATTTGGAAGCCTAATTCCACACCTTGCAGGGAGTTCAATACGGATATCTGTTTGACATCCGGCTATAACTATGTTATTAACTATACATTACCATGGAACTATACGCATATAATTAATGAGGTTATTCTTTTTTACGAACCAATAACTGAATTTAATTCCAATTTATCATTTATTATTTATTAAAATATTTCCTAAATAACCCTAAGTGGTATTTTCCTTATTTCATCCAACAACTATTTTTACTTTTACATTCATTTAAGCCGTAAAAATAAACTTAAATACTCAAAAAAATAACTTACATACAAACCTCCAGCTGCTGCACAATCCTACCCACAAGTCTTACAGCACAACAAAAGAACTACGAAATACTCTAACCAACTCCGTGATATACAACCATCAACTCCAACAACAGAGATTGGGATCAAATCACACGATTCATTTTGCTGGAAGAAACAGTAATTGACTGAACTGTTTTTCACCTATAAGACAAAGAATCCGGTCAAACCGTTGTTTCCACTTGACGAGGGTCTCTAAGAAAGGATAAGTATGGTGGTTCTAAGTAATTGATCTGCATGCCAATTACTTCTGCACAGGCCGTAGCTCACTTAACAGGAGAGCCTAATTACTGGTACATAAGTGTTTGAGAATCTTATAAGGTGTTAGTTAGTTGGATTGTCACGGGGGCCTGGCCAAAGATTTGTTCATCAGTTCGAAGAGTAAGTTTATGGCAAAATAATTTATGATCTTTTAACCAATCACCCAGCTTCATAGGTGATATATATACTAAAATATATATATATATATAATTATATTACATTACTATTAATATATATATATATAATACTTATATATATATATATATATTATATTATATATATATATATATATTATATATATATAAGATATACTCTATATCAGGACTGGGGCGTTGAGCCACCGAGTTGCGCCTATGCGCCTATGGGCGCACTATCAATTTGCCATTGGCAAAAGGCGCACTAGCGCACAATTTTTAAAAAGGAGACTAAGCAAAGGCGCACAGCAATTCTCTTGCGCCTATAGCCGCGCCTTTGAACAGAAATAAAGCACTTTTTATTTACATTAAAAAGTTTGACTTAGAAGCGTGGCAACATGTATCATTCTAAAAACCAGTCTAAAACTTACTTTATATACAATATAGCTATAATAATATATATATATATATTACTATTATATATAATATATATATTATATACTACACTATACTGAGAGATTCATATCCGTGGATATATATATTATATATATAACAATACATACTATATATTATATATATATATATACAAAATATACTATATTCATATACTATATATATAATATATAAATAAAAACTATAATATACTACTTAGAAATATATATATATATATATAATACTATATACTAATATTTATATATAACTAGTTCCAGCAGTTCTTAACTACAAATAAATCGGCAACTATGGCTCTGAAAAATTTCAACTTCAGCGCTCGTGCTGAACCTCCTGGTGGAGAAACATGGACCACAAAGACATGGGAGGAAGAGGACGTGTAGATTATTAGTTTCACAGTTTTAATTACAAAAAATTAATAAATGTGTTTTCTTTCCTTATAAAGCTATGCTTTATATAAACTTGCCACCAAAGCTTTTACTATGCAATAAATTTACAAAACGCCACCGGCCGGCCCGAAAAAGTCCCAGGCGCAAAGGCGAATAGCCGCTGATGTGACAAAAATATAGCGCATAGGGCCTAGGCGCACTAGGTCCGGCATCGCATGTAGGCGCATAGGAGCAGGGCACCCTTCCAAAATATATCAATTATAGGCGCGACCCAGCTCGATATATATAAGTATATAATATATATTAAACATATATAAATATTATTATATAGTATTAATATATATATATATAGTACTATATAATATAATAACTAAATATATCAATATATAATAATAATAACTATTGTCTTATATATGAATTATAATATATAATATTTATATATATATATTATATATATTATATAACTAATATATATATATATACATAAATATATAGGTTATTATATCATATTTATAATTATATATGATATATATATAAATATTATATTAATAAATATATATCTTAAATAATATATATAACAACTTACTTATATATATCATATATTAATATATAATATAATAATACACAATACTCAAATATATTTATTATTACAACTATCATATATAATATATATAACTATTATATATATATCAACTGCAAGTATGAATTAACCTAATATTAGATCTTATATATATATATAAGATAATACTATATAACTGTTAGTCAGGTTAACATGTGCCAGCAGTGATACTAACCTAGTCATATAGGATCCCTTACCTAATCTACTATTTATCGCTTCCTATATATATTATATACATATAAATACTGTGTGTGTGCGAACATTCTCTTATAGACGACAGTTTGTCATGAAAAACCAACAAGTTCTAGTGGATTAAATTTTAATATATAAACCAACATAATTAACCTTCTATGTATGATATCTCGCAACTTTTGTTTAAATATAGCTACAAAATTACAATTTCGAAATGGCTTGTGATTTTATTAAAAATTACCGATGTTATGAATTGAACATTAAATTGAAATATGTGTTTATATCTATGCATTTATCTATATATATATTTCATATATATACTATATATATATATTATGTACTAAATTATATAGTATATTATAATATTTATATATATATAAATAATATATATATACTATAACCCATTTCAGTATAATAACTACTTATTATATATAATACTATATGTACACGACCTTATTTAAAGATTGAAGATATACTTATAAATATATAGTCAATATAAACATACCAAACCTAACCATACCTAACCTACCTACCTAAACCTTAATCTCATTTATTTCCTAACCTAATCCTAACTTAACCTAACTAACCTAACCTATAACCTTAATCCTAAACTCTATTCTTTTTCGGTCGTCCTAAACCTAACCTAACCTAACCTTACTTATTCCTAACCTTTAACCATAATACCAGTAACTACTACCTAACCCTAAGCCTAATACCTTAACTTATACCCTAACTACTAACCCTAAACTACCTAACAAATTTACATTAAAGATATTAACTTCACCTATAATATTATTTATATATTATATATATATAGAGATTATATAAATTATAATGTAATTATTAATTGAAATGATCAATACTATATAGTATATAAAGTATATATATATTATAATATATATATATATAATAATAGTATATATTATTATTACTATTTATTGAATATATAAATATATATTAATATACTAATATAATATCCTTATATAATATTATATTTTATTATATATACATACACAATATCTTATACTTATATTATATATATATATATATATATATTATATATATTATTATATACTATCACACGGGTAATTATTTATGCATTATTTGCATTATATTTATTCAATAATTGTTATTATCTCAGCACAAAAAATTCCAAACATCAAGATCTTCCCCCACGTAAAATGACGAAGATAACTGATCATTTAGTGTCCTATTGCCTATATACAAGTAAAAGATAACGAGGAGACCACTCGATAGGCATGGACAAATCTAGCAACTCTATAAAATTTGAACCTTAATTTTATATGAGAAAAAATTCCAAAGTGCTTATGATAAATAATAAAGCCAGACTGGCAACATTATAAAAAGTACTATGGGAATTTTGAATTCTTTATTTTCGAATGTTGCTATATTTGTCTTTATTTTTAAGAACTTATAAATTTGGCTTATTTTAAGGGCGGCAAAAGTAGAGCCCACATTTTATTTTTCATTGCGATATATTGAAATAAATAATTTTTCTGGCGGGAAAATGTTGCAGATTGAGAAAACTCGTCAAACCTTTGTATATTTTCTTAAGAAAAATTAGGTATTTTTTAGTATTCTTAAAATGTTAAAAAAAAATTCAGTATTCCACCTTACTTTACAAAAATTTCATATTTCTATCACATCCTATGCCTGGCCATTTTCTAATCTTTGGAGGGGCTTGCAGCCAGGAGCTCCCATATAAAAAGAGCCGCCACATGTATCGGCTACTTAGTCGCTATATCATTATATTATAATTTATATTACTCTATACCTAACTCGCTATTATAATGCCGTACCCAATCATCTTCAATAATAACACGTAATTTATTATATATATCTAATTAAATGTATATTCTATATATAATAATATATATATTATATATAATAAATACTAATACTAATACTAAATAATTTATTATACAAATTATATTATTAATAGTTATATAAAGTTACAAGATATAACTATATATATATATATATATATATAGGTTATATTGTTGTTCATTAACAGCAAAATATTATTTTTCAATCAGATATCTAAAATACAACAATAGCTACAGGGAAAAGGAATACATGCTGGAATGCTGGTCCAATTTTGATGCGTCTGTAAACATAAAAAAAAACAAACAAAACAAACTAAACCATTAACATATCATCAAACAACAATACGAATATCAGCATGATACAGACGCCAAAAGGAATTACATTTTTGGATATCCTTGTAAATTTTAGTTAGGAAACATTGTAAAACAAAAAAAAAAATACTATATAATAACATTAATCAAAATAAATACTTAGCTATGATTTTATTTAGCGAGCAGGGGACATAGAAAGACTATATATATATATTATATCTCCTCTCCCTCTATATAATAATATATATCATAGTATATATATATATATATATACTATATATATATAATAAACACTATATATTATATATATATAGCTATATATATTATTAAACTATATATATATATTCTATTACCATATTATCAGACTAAATATCATATATATATATTAATAATATATATATTATTACTACTATGAAAATTAATAGCTGTTATCTTCTCCTTCATTTTCTTAATAATATAGATATAGCTAAAAAAACACTGCTCTTCTAAACTTTCTAGTCGAAATCTCCTCCATAGGATAAAGGGTAACATCAGATACTAATTATATTGATATATAATATAATAATATCGTTTATAACAGATATAGCAATTTGGATAAACGAAAAATAAAAGAAATTGCAAAATTATACAGTAACTGTAAAGGTATACACGACGCCAAATGTATGCCGGAGGCCTTCGAGCGATCGCAGTGAGATACCAATCAGGGGGGACGTTTTCATACCCTCGTAGGGAGGGGCGGCAGGCATCCCCCGTCAGACACCCCACAAATACCAAGAGCGGGGTTCTGTGAGACCCTGTACCCCGAGGGTTGTCCGGGAATATTAAGATCCTACCCCGTATGTTCCCCGGTAGAAACGGCTCCGAGAGGACCCCGACTCCTGCATTCGGTTGCGGGCAACTAATACCGGTATTTACCCTTGTATTCTCTTAGTAAACAAAGAAAAAAGCCAAAATTTAATAGGAAATTCTATTTATTTTTTTATACGAGTAACCAATAAAAGGTCTGCAAATAGGCTTACTAATCATATTACTATAATTGCTAAATTTAACCAATAATTTTTTTTATTATTTGTTTTTGAATGACTGAAGAACCAAAATTTTATAGGATTCCAAAAATGTATTCCTTTTCGCTGTAGCTTATTTGTAGTTTTAGATTTTTTTTTTTTTTTTTTTTTTTTTTTTTTTTTTTTTTCTTTTTTTTTACATTTCCGCACTAATTGGACCAGCACTTCCACCAATTGTATTTCATTTTCCCCTGTTAAGCTATTGTAGTTTTTTGAGATATGAGAATGGAATGGAGAAGTTTTTGCTGTTTAATGAATCATCCTATTCACCATTATAGTGGATATACTATATATAATAATATAGTATATACTATATACTAAATGTTATATAGGTAGTATATGGTATATATTATATATATATTATATATATCTAAACTATATACTATTATATATATATATATATTTATACCTATATATACTATACTATAATATATATATATATATATATATATATCAGTGGCGTTAATTAAATTACGATAAGGAGGTTATGACTAGGTCGAAGGGAGCAAAGGGGCCTGCCCTTACTGGAATTACTTCCGATTCAGAAGCATCGAAATAGGAAGGGTTGGTTCGGAATAGAACGAACACCACAAGGAAAATGACGAGACAATCTCTTACGACGACTGCAACAGACCTTCTGTCTATCCCGGAGTCTGCACCAGAGTTAGGAAGCAACAGCTCTGTTGAGAACATTTCTAATTTGGAGAATGTGGATTCAACGAACACAAAAGAGCTCAGGAAAGCTAAAAGGTTACGTCTAACTCAAAGGGATCGTCTCAGTTATGCCGCGGCCGAACTGGACGACCTGTTGTCAACTCCTGATGCTTCCCCCCCTGTCAATTCTTAGTCTTAGCCAATTATTAGACCGTATCAGTTTAAAACTTGACGAGAGTGACAAGATCATTCAAGACTCTTTAAACGGTTCTTTATTCATTGCATACGATACAGAATGTTTTAAAATTCAAAAGATGATCAGAGAACAAATAAATCGTGATGCTGAATATCTCACCCCTAGGAAGAAATGTAATAGGGGTTCATCTAGTTCTTCCTCAACGAGTAGTACTTGTTGCTCTAGGAACCATCATAACTCAGATCTTTTTAGGCCTCCTGCTAAAAAGCTACCACTATTTTATGGTAAATCTTCACTTGGATTCCAACCCTTTATGGAGGCATTTGAGTCCATATCAGAAGGTCACGGTTATAAGACAGTATTAAATTGGAACTCCTTTTCGATTGCTTAAGGGGTAAAGCTTTGAAACTTGTTTCCGGCTACTCACAGGTCGAAGAGAACTACCAGATTGTTCTGAAGCAGCTTAAAAATGACTTTGGTAACAAAGCCAAGGTCATTGCAACGCTAATTTTGAAGTTATGTGGACTGACTCCTCCTAAATATAATTATGAGGAGCTGTAAAAATTTAAAGCAGATTTGTTCTGCTATGTAGAATCCCTTAAGAATAAAGAGACCTTACTAAAAAATTCGAAACCACAAAACAAACAACGGACTGAATTGTCAAACAAGGTTTGCCCTCAATCATTCTAGGTTCCCTCCTAGCTCAGAAAATACCCAAGGAGATAAAGGGACCAAAAGTACCCTGAGGCAAGGCCAAAGAAAATTGGACTGTAGACTTTCTCGTGGAGATGGTAGATCAAGCCCTCTCTTTTTTGGAAGCATCTAAACAAATTTCTTCCGAAACCAAAGGAGCTAAGGAGACCAGGGAATCATCTAAAGGAAGTAACACCCTGCAACAATTACCAACAAACAAACAGAAGTCCACAGGAGACAAACCGAAGGCTTCAACAATTTTGACTACTACGGGAACAAAGTACCAATCTACAAAACAACTTGCTCAAAATGAGGCCCCCACCATTCAGAATAATATGTAGATTTTGTTAAGGACCGCATTATCCTTCGGAGTGTCTCTTGCTTCCGACACTGTTTTTTTAGGTGTGTGGGAGAAATGTTGTTTATTAAGGGTTTGAGTTGAGTGGCGATCCAAGCTGATAGTTTGTATGTGGGGCAGTTTACGTTGGAGATGATGGGGCGCAAAGGATTATTTTGTTTGTGAGTTTTGGGGATTCCGTAAAATTGTGCTAGGTTATTCATGTGTGATTTTAAGTTGGTATGCAAATGTGGGTGTTCTTTACAAATAGATTTTAGTTCTTTGTTGAAATTAAGTTGGGATTTTATTAGACAGCACATTTCATACACAAAGTGCAACACCTCAGTCCATGCACCCACAATTTTTCAAAAAACATATCTAGATATCATTAGAAATTTTGCTCTATCTTTAACCTCCAGTATTCGAAACTAATCACACGTCTACGAACATCATGTTATAACGAAGAGACCTATAACTCAACCAAACCATACAAACAAATATCACTAAATATACCCATACCTACTTCCCCCTTCTTAAAGAACTTCATAACCTCGCACTCTAAACACACTATTCAATTCCAATGATCCTTTTACAAAACAAGGTTGCAGTAATGGGCTACCCCCCTCTTCACCATCATTACTCACAAGACAAACAATATCAACTATATGGAACTTACCACGAGACACAAACCACACTATAAATTAACATATTACACAACCCGACATAACTAATACACACAACACATCAAAACATCGGTAATAAACGATACAGATATGACGATAATATTTCAATCAATAGTCCTATCCCCATGAAAAACAACTGACACCCAACCAAATTCCATCACAGCACACTAAAATAAATTCATAACACACCATTCCTAATATAAAACAAAAATTAACATTATAGACAAACCTTCCGGAAAAAACTCCAACACTTCCTACTTGAACACCATTACAATCTAACCTGGCAAAAATACTCTCAACTAATAACACAAATAACACTAATAATACCAATACCACAATAATATTAATAATAACACTCGCCACTTCCTCCTTAATATTTCATTGAGTTTTCCACCCATTCCAACACAATAAAAACAGCCACACTTACATCACTCTACCTAAGAGCTTTTCGGCTTTGCTCACCCTCAACATCTCACCAATGAAACAAACTTCATCCGCAAACACGACTTTTCCAAAAACTACAAATACACCCACATCAACGATTATAAATTAAATCCGATCACAAAGCCACAAAAACATTTACAATCTAACTCCACCACAAACGACAACACCATCAAAAAATCTTCTTCGACCGTTCTAACGTCTCAACTATTCACAACATAAACAACATATACCTAAACCATAACATCCCTTCACCCCTATTAACGCCATCTCATCAAGCAAACTCTACCACCCTCCCAAACCTGCACCTAACCCTATTCAATGCATATACACCATACCTTGTTACGACTGCAACAGACTTTACATAGGAGAAACCAATGACTTCGACCGGAGACTAAAACAACATAAACAGGACTTTAATCGACGATAATAGAAACTCCTCTCTCACATCCCATCGCGCCTCACTAAATCACAAAATACACATAAACAACATGACCCCCATACATAAAACCTCCAACCCACACCTTCGAAAACTTATAGATTCTCTTTGCATAATCTCCACTCAAAATTTTAATTCCATCCCTGGTGAAATCAAAATCGACTACTTTCTAAACAGCTTAATTAATACTCATTCACAACTTATCAAAAATATCAACACAAAAATCCAAAACTAACTTTCTTCCTTTACTAACTTTTCAGGGGTCGGAGATACTGCCGTTCCAATACATTCAATTTTCATAATTTAAGAACCCTGGTCTTGTTCCTGTGTGTGTGGAAATTTTGTTGTGTTTGAGTGAACGTATATTTGAATATTTACTTTACAGAAGCGTGTGCACATGAACGCTCTCCAAGCATTTCATTCATGTTTTTATTTGTATGTATGTATTTATGTACATATGTATACGTGTGCATGAGTGTGCGAACTTGTGTATGCTTTATATGATGTGCATGTGTACCTCTTGGAGTATGTCATATTCTGTGTTTTCATGTATGTACGTGTATGTTTGTTAGTTATGAATGTAAAATCTATATGCACACAGTTACTCGATTGTGAATGCTTATTTACAAAATATCTTTTTTTATGTTAAAAAAAAAAAAAAAAAAATTCAAAATAAAATGCAGCACTAGGTTGCCAATCTGTTGGTTTGCTAAGAAGTTGTTGGACCTGCTATGTCGTCGTGACAAAAGATAAATTCAATCTGTATTTCAGAAAGATCTATTCTAAAAACACAGTTTAGTCACTATGAACGCATTTAATTTGAAAAGGTTCGGAAAAACGACGGAAAGCTTATTAATACGCAGCGTACATTGGTGTTACAAAATTCCTAACAACACCAGTACCAGCACCTTACTATAGTAGTGCCATTGTAATGTATTATAAGTTTTATTTAACATTTAAAATAATATAATTATATCTAATAAAAGTACCAAAGTGTATAGAAGTTTAAAATTCTGAAAATGCGTCCAAAAGAGAATGAAAAAAGAATAATAAAATAAAAATCATCTCAGGGTGCAAAACATTATCTTATATATTATACTAATAATATTATATACTATATTTAATGATATAGATATATATTATTAACTATATGTTAGTGTCAAACTTTATAGGTCATATATACTCTATATATATTATACCAACCTATATATATATAATTATAATATATATGGAAAATATTTAATTTTCCCATACTTATCTATATATTACTCATAGTAAAACCTGTATTATATTAATATTATATATATATAGTATTTATATATATAAATGCGCATGGAAAAGCGAATCAATTAAAATGAATTAATTATTGATTTATAACATGCCCAGTGATAATCTGTAAATTTGTGGATCAATTGCGAGCACTCATTTATCATGTATTATTATATATGTTCACATCTCTAAGCCAATAAAATTGCGCCAAAAATTTGTATAGTTGATTTTATAACATGCCCAACTCATTTATAAAAATTTGTCGCTGAAGCTCTATTTGAAACGTAATTTGTTTCTCATAAAGCAAAGTACTTTATTAAAATCGTTCTCAAGCACTTCGACTCTCAGAATATAGTAAATTAATAAGGAAATTATAATTCATAAACTCTATTGAATCAGTGAAATACAATAAAAATTTTTACTTTTTTCAAAAATAAGTCAATTAAAGTTCCTTATTTTGCTGTAAGTTATATACTTTCATAAGTACGAAATATTTAGGATAAAAAGCTTACAAACAATTTAAAAAAAAAATGGCAAATATCGTTTCTCTTCTGAGAAAGAAATAATGTATTTTAATGGGAAAACTACTTTTGATAAAGTATCCTATATTATTTATTATTATTATTATTATTTATTATTTTATTATTATTTGATTATATATCTATTATTATTATTATTTATTATTATATTATTATTATTATTTATTATTATTATTTCTGAAATATAAATATGTAATTGATTTTTGCTTGTTTTTTTAGTTTTTATTCTTCGGTTTTCAATATTCTTAATTTTTATAAAAAAAAAAAAACGTTACTATTTCGGCCACTCTCTCTCTCTCTCTCTCTCTCTCTCTCTCTACTCTCTTCTGCTCTCTCTCTTATTATAGTAATATATATATATATATATATATATATATTATATATATATATATATATATATATATATAGAGTTACTATATGTGTATATATATAATTATATATCTATATACTATAGTTATAGTATATATAATGCTACCGTATATATACCTAGATAAACTATATATCATATATTTATATATTTAACTAATTTAGACCTTACGGTTCCCCACATAAGGCTGATGAGAAGAAGTTACAATTTAATGTAGGAGTGATTAGGTGGATAGGGTACATGTTGGATTAAAAGGTAACAGATGAAACTAGAAAACAGTGTGTACAAACTAAATGGCAATAAGTCATCATGGGAAATAGTGGAAAAGTGAGTGTCCCCACAGGGTTCAGAGCTGGGTTACTATTGTTCCTCATATAATAGCTATATGCATGATTTAGACCATGGACTTAAATGCCAAGGTTTCTATGTGTTGCAGATGATATCAAGTGGCCACCTCATTGGGAATTATTGAAGGATGTATAAAGATTCAAGATGAATGATAATAACCTCTTTGTTTCCTTTTTCCAAATGAATTTTTTATATTAAAGAAATTGTTCAAGGTAAGAGTAAGATTCTTCACCTAGGTTTCTCATAGATAAAGTTTTAACCTCGCGATAGAATTAGGGATTTGGCTTTGCGGTCTCTGTGGTACCCAGAAAAGGATTGTGGTTTAGGTGTGATTATAAGCAGTTAATGAAAAGTAGGCTAAACAGTGTTTGGAATGCAAGATAATATAGAGCTAAATAAGATGTTGGGTTTATTAATTAATTTGCATGTTGTTTCCAAGAGCAAAAGATAAAAGTAATAAGGTCTATTAAAAATGTAGAATATAATAGCTATGGTTAGGCATTAATCTATAGCATTGTGCACTATAAGTCTCGGACCCTTAGTTTAAAGACAAGACTCCTAGATATGCTAAAGAGTGCAACATAGAGAACACCAAGGATGATTATTGGGTTTGGGGTAAGAGCCTAGTGAGGAGGAGGCTGAAGAATGTTAGGGTGAAGACTTCAGTAGAGAAGGCACGATTCTCAGAGGAGAGGATATTGTATAGCAAGTCTATAAAAATATTTAACATTCTATTGATAAATACGGAGAACCAAATAAATTTCGTTCATAGTAGAAGCGCACGGACGGGGAAGACCAGAGGGGTTTGATCATAACAAGTAAAAGTAAAGAAGAAACGCATGCATCTTGATATTAAGAAAGCATTCTTATCAGCATAGAGTTGTTTAAAATTTTGGGAATGGTTCTCCACAGGAGGTTTGTATATTATTATTGTATATATGTAGTTTATATATTTATATATATATATATATATATATATATATATATATATATATATATATATATATATATTGTTATATATATATATATTATAGTAGTATACATGTATAATATATATATATAGCTATAGCGTTGGTATAATGTATATTATAGTATTTATTTATATATATATAGGTAACTATATATTATATATAAGTATTGATATAAATATAATATATATATATAAACAGTGTTTATATTTATTATATATATATATATATATATATAATATATATTATATATATAATATATCTATATATTATAACATAATAATATTATTAAGAGAGAATGTGTTTTTATATATATACTACTATCATATTATATTATATAATATATTGTTTTTATGAATAATATATTTTATTTATGTATTATTGACATATATATATTAGATAATATATATAGTATATATATATTATATAGTATAATATAATATAATGATATTTAATATATATATTTGATTAATTTATATATAAATTTTGATTATAGGTATATAGATATATATAGGATATATAGCTATAATGGGTATATACTATATATATATAATATACTAATTTATATAGTAATAAATATATATATATATAGTCATTATCTATTACTATATATATATATACTATATATATATCATATATAATGTCGAAATAGGGAACCGGGAATGTAGCGATGACTGCTGGAAAATACCACGCCTCGCCACTGGTCGTTTCTGACTTAGACACTGACTTAGATTCAAGGCCTCACCTGATCCACCTAATCCAATATAACTTGTTATGGCTAAGGTAAAAGTTCTCCATAAAGCGAACTTATACCATACCACGTTTGGGGAACTCATGGGTGCTACTTACCTCCACTCCGAAACTCTTAAATTCATTCTCGGTGCTTATGAGGGTCTATTAAGAGTTCGTAAAATCTATTGCTGGAGTGACAGTCAACTCGCTTTGCAATGGATACATTCTACGAAGCAGCTACAAACTTTCAACCAAAATAGAGTGAATGAAATTAGGAAAAATTTACCGTCAGCAGAGTGGAGGTGCGTTCCTACCAAAGACAACTCAGCTGACGCAGCTTCCCCGTGGATCCAGCTATAAATACATCTTTTCAGATTTGTGGCAAAGAAGACTCACCTGGCTTTTAAAGCTATCTGACTGGCCTACATGGGCCGAACATCCATCATTTTCGGAAGACATCTTGGAGGAGAACAATATTACTGCAGCTACAGCAGTTACAGGAAGTCTGGAAGGGGTTCCCCTCCTAGAATTGAATAATTATTCATCACTTGACAAGGTGTATCGCATTACTACTTTGGTTTATCGGTTCATTCAGAATCTTAGCGATATGTGAAGTCTTTAAGGCAGCTTCTGGATTAAAAGACATTACTCAACCAGTGTTTCTCTCACCATTTCTATATAGAAGAGAAAAATAAAAAAAGAAAATTTTCAGGTAGACCCTTCAAAGATAATTACTTTCAAACCCTATATATAACCTTTGACCTAACTCACCCCTATGGTTAGGTTTTCATTCACACTAAAGTATAGATGGATGGTTGTTTTTAATAGAGTGTAGGAGACCTTAATAATGCCTTACTTCCATATGATACCAAGTTCCCTATCCTCCTTCCAACCAATTCCCATTTTATTAAGCTTATTGTATGTATTTTTCATAACACTCGTCACCACGTAGGAATTTCAGAACTTCTTTTGAGCATTCGTCGGAAGTTCTATTTTGCAAGCATGAGACAGACTATAAAGAAGATACTCCGACCTGGTGTTATGTGCAAACGCCTCCAAGCAGTTCATTTTCGCTCTGCTTCTCTTGCGGCTTTGCATAGTTCTCGTGTGGCGGAGAGCAAACCCTTTACAGTCATTGGAGTGGACTTTACAGGTTACTTCAACGTGAAGACTTCGAGAACTGCCATCACTAAGTGATATGTAGTTCTTTTTACTTGCGCTGTTACTCGGGTCGTTCACCTGGAGCTTTCCTTCAATAATAAAACAGCGTCTTTCTTGAGAGCGCTACGTAGGTTCATGGGCAGACGTGGCACTCCTTCTATAATATACTCGGATAACGCGGCTTATTTCCAAGCGGCGTCTCAGCATATCAAGATTTGCGTTCATTACCATTAGTTAGAGATTTTTTGACCACACACTCCATTACTTGGAGATTTAACCCGCTCATAGTAGCCACTATGGTGGGTTCTTTGAACGTCTAATCGGGTTAACTAAAACCCATCTAAAGAGAATTCTGAAAACTGCTTTAGTCACATTTGACGAGTTTTTCACAGTTCTAGCTGAGGTCGAACTAGTTCTTAACTGCAGACCCTCACCTTGAGGGAGACGAGCTTAATTGCGAGGAGCCTCTCACACCCTCACACCTACTCGTAGGTTATAAGCTTAACACTCTTTCTATTCCAGAAGAGCTTTTAGAGTAGGACACTATACTTACCGGGACCGGGTCAAATTAAATAAAAGGTATCGGTACACGCTTTCCCTTATTTCCAAATTCCAGTGTGCATGGAGTGAAGGATATTTACTTAATCTTTAAGCAATCTTGAATGTTTCTGGGCCATTCTTACTTGCTTTATCGGTGATGTTTAGTCTTGGTGGAGAGCGATGGTTCCTCGTTTGGAGAATGGAAAATTACCACATAGTAAGAAACCTTCTCACACTTCTCCTGATGGGTCGTCCCACAATCGATATCTTTAAATACAAAAATGGGAGATCACCAAAACTATAGAGTGCAGTTACTACCTCCTTTTAGATATTCCATTTCTATACTATTAAGGTATAATAATATCATGTTTATGATCTTGTCCTATAGGAACCTACCTTGACATTGGGTTCCCAACCGGAGAGAGCTACACGTCAAGTTCAAATTTTAGCGAAACAACTCATTAAGGCTATTCTTTCAGATGAAGAGTAGTCGAAACATTTTTTTTCCTTTGACATAACATAAAAATGTTCTACAATTAGACATTAAGTACACTGCGAAGTAACGTCTTTTATCTTATGATCCATAGACACAACTGTAGAACTTTTATCTTGGCTTCCCTATACTCGGGGGAGGGGGGGAAAGTTGGTTGACATTTGCTTTAAACATGGTACAAACTTAATATTTTAAGCTCGCTATAGCCTGCAAACTTTTCGAAGCTTTCAGGGTAATTGTAGGACGTTCATTATTTTTCATCATATCTCTCTTTAAGAACTGAATTATCCTAAAACCCTTTCTTGTTGGTTATGTTTCCCTATATGCGTTTGGATTGGCGTATGACACGAGATGATTACGCCGGATGGAGAAATTCCTGGGACTTTATATATTTCCCTTAAATATGATGAAATGACATTCTCTTTTCCCATGCTCAATCATCCCTTTCTTTCCGGGGAGTCGTAGGTACGTTTGCTTTTGGCGTTCCCAAGGGCCACATTCCCTTATTGTTAGTTGAGTCAAACAAATGTTATTCTACGACTATAGTATGAGTAGTCTACTATCCAAACAATTAAAGGGTTAGATTAGCACGATGGAAACCGAGTATTCAGTTTCTTATATGCAATTCATCAGTTGAGAATTTAGAACATCCTGCAAACGCGACTAAGACTTCAATGGGTTGAAGTTACAGGTGGTGTATCTTAAAATAAACTCATTTTTGTCATCATATCTCCTGACAAAGATGGCAGTCCTTCATACTATATTCTCTTTATTTGCAATCTATACACATAGTCTTTCAATAAACTTTCCCCCTTTCGGTGGAGCTTAATGCACAACTTTATTTCACAAATCTCGACCAAATGTTATTGCGAAACGGCACTATTAGATTCAATTTCCCTTCTTCAGAATGGACGAGTGGAGTAATATGTTGATGCATTTCTCAATGTTGCACGAGGCCTTGAAGCAGTAAAGTACATCTCCATTATTCCACCGACACTCAAAGATTGCAAAATCTTAACAAACCAAGGTCCGAAGGGATTCCTTCTTTCTCATGGGCTTTAGGCGCATGCCAGCCTTCTTTTGAGCACATTTGCTTCTCCTTCAGTGTACCTTTTTTTTGTGCATTTTGTTTGTGTTTTGTCTCTGTCTCTTCAATCCTATTTGAAGCAAAGTTATTAACATTGTTTTTTTTTAACTTTATTAACCAATTGCATTTGTGTGTAATTCTAATTGCAACTTGATTAGTGATCTAATGGTGCTTTATGTCGTGCTTGCTTGGTAATTTGAGCCACCCTACAGTAAGTTATTGCGTGTGTATCTGAGAACTAGAGTGTGCAGAAATCTCAGGTAAGCCTTCATTCTTCGTTTGTACACACGAGTTTAATTATTTGTATTTGTGAAGAAACAAGCATTCTCCTACTGTCAATATTAAAGTAATTTTTAGATGAAACTTGAATCTCTTCAGTTTCATCTATTGGAGACATCAGGCACTCGGCTATTCTGTCTCTTTAGCCTTTGCTTGCTTTTACCTATTATTTCTACTAAAGGAATTTTAGAAATTTTCTGTACATTTCTAAGAGGGTTCTTCTGCTTTGTAGTGGAATTTGGTACACATGTGTGTGTGCATGTTTCGTGTACGCCTGTATGTGTATCAAGGATTTCTACTAGAAAGTGGGAGGGGCAAAGGAGGCCTTCTTCTTCACACTACAATCAAAACACATCACATATTGTATCATTTTTTTTGAGAACAATTATATATAAAATTTTCATTTATTACCTTGTGTCCGTGTGTCGTGTGTAGTGTGGTGATCGTCGATGTGGTTGTGTGTGATGTGTGTGGTGTGTGTGTGTGTGTGCTGCTGTGGGTGTTTGTAGTGATGTGTGTGTGTGTAGTGTGTGTGTAGTGTGTGGTGCTGGCTGTTGATGCTAGTATTGTGTGTGGTGTGCTGATGTGTGCTGTGTCCCTTTAACAAGAGAGAGAGTCACGCTCGTATAATTGCATATACTACGGACAGAAGTTGAGAAAAGTACCCCTTCTTTTCTGCGATTATAAGAAAAGGGGATAGGAATTAAAGAGAGGGAGAGGGAATTTACATGTTACCCCTTTCAGTCCCTTAGTATTCCCTCCATTCTATCGTAGGATTATAGGGAAAACTCGACAATAATTAAATATTTGAGCCGCTTAACGTCGAAATGATTATATCACTCTCCTTGCACAATCGGTATTTGAAAGGAGATACAAGTGTTTTATCTATTCTTTATAATTTTTGTCCTTTGTGGAAAGGACTTACTTTCTCTCTATCGAAACCTCCAACATAAGACTTAATAGCACTCTTCATTCGCTCATGGGCTATACTAATAAAGATTAAAATTTTTGAAGTTGTAACCGTAAAAGCTGCCTACGTCTCATCAACATAAATAGCCTATGCTGCAAATTCCAATGAATCTTTTCCAGAGGTGCGTGGGCTAACTAACTGGTACGCATTATGATAGCGTATATATAATTTGAGTAGTATATAAAGTATAGATAGTTATAGTTAGTAAAGGTATATATTGATTATAGTATATATATATATATATAGGTGAAGTTATATATAGAATATATATAGGTATATAGTAATATTGGTTGAGTATTAGATGATGTGGTTTATTCTAATGCAAAAATTAGATTTTATTTAGTTTGAGTGTTTTGGAATACTTGCAGCTAGCAAGAATTCATGGCAAAGCTATGCGCGTAGTTTTTATAAAAAATGCGATTCATAGTCGTTGTTTGTTGATTGTTCTACAAATATAAGGAGCGGTGGAAATCGTCGAGTGCTCAAGATTAACACGCGATGTGCTGACGTATAGGTTAATTTTCGTAGGTAAATATCGCTATTTTATTCTATGTTTCAGTTATTTCTTTGTAGGTTTGTTACCAGTAGAATGCGATTACTTTAACGGATGGTAGCAGAGAGCGTAGTATTGTTTTAACAAGCTATTGTGAATGTCTTGAATAACAAGACAAATGAAAGTAGCCTAGGTCAGCCTATTATAGATATTAGGAGTAATAGGGCCTAGATAAACCTGATATGAATAGAATTAAAATAGGCCTAGATACACTCGTAATAAGAGATTAGAATAAAAGCCGTAGTGTATATTTAGTTAATATGGATTTATCAATGCAGAAATTTGATGTTTTACAAGGGTAGAACAGGAACTGGGGAAAGTTTGGAAAGCCAGTTCTGCGTATGCAAATCGAAAGGCTAAGTGGGAGTTATACCAGATGCCAAGTATGAAGCAATCAATGTATAAATTAGAATAAGAGCCACAAGAAGCAGTACGTACAGCAACAGGTGAAGAGAAAAAATGCATACAAAAAAAAATTAGAACAAAGTCAAGCAAAAACTCAATCAGATGTAGATGTTTGTGTTTCAGTAACCTCGAAGCCAACAGTATTAGAAGGGTCAATAGGATCTTTAAAGCCAGATGAAGTATGATAGAACTGACACAATCTTTTGCTGAGTTTGAAAACAAAGTTTACATGTAAGGGATCAGTTAATTTAACGAAGACAAGAAAGAAGAGGAGAAGCAATGCTGAAATTTATCTTCATGCGTTCCTAATCAAGGACAAGAACCGAGTGGTAGAATGAAGGGGACATAGCCAGTAGGATATTTATCTATAGATGTGAGATTTTTTGAAGATTTTTGCGCAAAGGATATTCAAATTTCTCAATAGCATTACACGGCTCTTGAGTTCATGAGGAATTAGAGAAGAAAGAGAGTAATTAAGGATAATTTGTCGGTAACTTGGGCTTTGCACGGAAGGCACAATAATAGTTGGACATTCAAAGGATTAGTCAGAAAACAAAGGAAAAGGCGTCGTTAACAATAATCAAAAGGAAATCTCAGGAGGAATTATTACCAAAGATAAATAAAACTTTCCAATGCAATTACTTGCCCATTTAAAAGGTCACTGACAAAAATGTAGAAATATGATGAGATCGTAGGACCAGAAGAAAATAAACCAGAAAGGAAATGCAAATTTTGAAAATAAAGAAAATTCAAAAGCCTTTAAAACAAAGTATGAAAACTAATAACTAAAGGGGATAGATGATACATATTTTTATTCCGAAGAAAATGATTTAGAGAAAATGATTTAGACTTTGCGAACCTATTATAACAAATGTGAAATATTTTAAAACTTTTATATGGAAATCATTCAGTCAAGGTAAAATCAGCAAATCGGTCAGGAACAAATGTTTAGGATATGCGAACATATTGACAGTAGAATCATTGCTATGGAAAAATATCTAATTTATTGATTGAAATGCATGTTCTGTAATGATTCCTGATATTAAGTAAAAACTTTTATTTTCAGTATGGCAATCTCAATGATAAGCATCCTAAGTAGTGAATTATATCTGAACAATGTATTTAGTTTTATGGTAGACCAAAAAGCCTATTTTAATGGCTATCGTAAACGATAAGGATGGCCTATTCAAGTATGCAATGAAACTAAAAGCTCCATTTATACCAGAAATTAAATGCACTGAAGAAAAAAGTCTAATTACAGCTATATTCATTGAAAGAATGGGACATCCAGGATTAGAAACACAATAAGTAAATCTATGATCAAAAAAGGAGAACATATAATATTTAAACTCACCTGTAACAGAATGTTGTACAGGACTGTATAAATGGAAAAATGCATCGTCAGAATTTTGGAAAAAGACCAATAGTACTAAACAAGGAGAAATTTCTATTTGCAGATGTTTGTGGACCATTTCAAATATTATCACTTCATGGTAATAAATATTTTGTATGTTCAAGCATGATTCCTCAAAAAATAGATCTTATACTAGTTGTATTAAAGAAAAAATCGGAATTGTAAGAAAAATTGGAAAGCAAGATACTTGAAGAAGCAAAAGTTACAAGGACAATCAATCGAGAATTTTTATAGTGATAATGTTTTATAATTTAATAAATTAGCTTTAAAAGCTTTTACATAAATTGATGAAGACAAAAGGTTAACGCTCCATATACCACAACAAATAGAGAGGAATAAACAGAATTAGAACGCATTGAGCGGCCAATCACTATGTATTCGAAGTAAAATTTCCACGGAACTGTTATGCCAGATATAATTAAACAGCAGCATAATAAATACAAATAGAACTGAGAAATCCACAATTGATGGAAAACGACCTTTATGAATCTGGTAATGATAGAAGAAGCCCAGAATCAATACATTACGTTGTAATCAGCGACCACATTGCGTGCGTGGATTCCAGATCAGAAAAGAAGAAGTTAGACCCAAAAGCAAAATACGGTTTACTATGAAGTTATGATGAGCATGAAACAGCTACAAATATACATCACAGGAAATAACTCTTGTTAGAATACATGAGATTAGTACAGTATTTGAAAAAGAAGAAACTTTCAACTTCAATTCAGATGAATATAATCAAGAAAAAGAAAATAAAAAAGAAGAATCAAATAGAAAAAATACAGAACATGATAACAAAAATCTATAATTATCGTTAAACTATCCAATACAGAAAAAAGAATCTGATTTATAGAAAACAGAATTGATACAGAAGAATAGAATCTGATTATAGAAAATAGAGTTATACAGAACATAGAATCTATTCAGTAAGAAGAAAAACAAGTATAGAAATAGTAGCACAATAACATATTAAGGACACATCAGCTAATTACAAAACGAATCAAGTTATGACTTACAATACTTATCTAATTATTAGAGATAATGAAGACCTGAAATATAAAGACTATGCGAAGTACAAGCTAAAAAAAATCGGCGTTAATCATATGAAAAAATGGAAATAAAATCATTGAAAGAAAATCAAACCTGGTAACTAATTGAATTACCACCAGACAGAAAAACCATTGAAAACAAATGGATTTATAAAAATATAAAATGAATCGATTACCAGTGGACAAATATAAAGCAAATTAGTGCAAAAGCTATAGATCTCTCTC
>JABUQX010074195.1:12500-15449 GCA_015478945.1 Trachelipus rathkii | reverse complement strand
TAGCGTATCAAATGACACTTAACAAGAGATTTTCTTTATAAGAACATTAAAAAAACCATACACCTTAATTTTATTACAAAAATTAATAAAATTTTGTTGTGCCCGGGCGAATGCCCGGGACACTTGGTAACGGCTCTGATGTCGGGGTTCCTCACTTTGGCGTTTTTTCTCTCTCTTGTGCTTCAGAGTGATCGGCGGAGTGAGTAATGACGTACTCTTATTTGGACTGTTGCAAGTTTATAATTAATATCAAAAAGGAAATAAAACATATTATGTGGTGTGATTTTATAAGATGTAAGCACATTTTTACCGTACATCATAATACACATAACGGTTGGAGCTTTGTTTCTCCTTGTATAATAATAATAGCAAAAAAAAAAAAAAAAAAAAAAAAAAAAAAAAAAAAAAAAAAAAAAAAAAAAAAAAAAAAAAAAAAAAAAAAAAAAAAAAAAAAAAAAAAAAAAAAAATAAATTACATTTTTTTTTTTTTTTAATTTTTATGTTTTTCCCACTATTTCATTAGAATTTATTTCAAAAAGAACGATAATCTTCGATTTTTTTTTATCTATTTTGTTTTTTTTTTTTTTTTCTTGTTTTAACCGTTCATCTTTTGTGAATCGGTTCTCGTACTCGCAATCGCAAATGCAGCTCGCCTGCCGTTAGACCTGCACCCTCTCGTGATGACGTCAGAGGACAACAAGAGCTCCATAGCTCCTCCACTATAGGTAAGGTACCAACAGTTATATTCTCTCTTATTTTCAGCTAATTTATTAAATATGATTTCACCATTAATGGCGAAAAAATATCTTACTCTAGACGTCAAGACAATATTATTTGAATACTTAATTTTTGATCAGATATCATTCCTAATAGCACATAAAAAAATTCCTCTATTATTACACTAGTTCTTTATAATAATTTCATATATTTTTTAGCTCAGAGGAACCGAACATCCTAATCTAATTATCAAACTTAATACATAAAATACAATAATTTTTTTAAAATATGGAGATCTCCAGGCATGCATTTAAAACCCCTAGACGCAAGGTCTGCACATATTAGATAATTTAAAATATAAATTTTAATATACCTAAAAATTATTACAGTTGTCTTTCTTTATTTCTACGGACACTCCTAACAAGGCCGTTTACAAGCATCTTCGTATCATTTCACATATCTCTATTACATTTCTTTCTCTTAAAAGAGAAAGTTTTATTATCGTCTTTCACGGAAAATCGTTCGAAGCCCGTGTTACAAATATATCTTAAAGTCTTATTTACAAGTTCAACCTTCTTTCCCTCCCAATTTTGGGGGGTAAGAGTACCGAAGGATAGGGGATACCCACCTCCTCACATTGTAAACGTTTATTTAAATATACACAAGATTCCTATAATTATCATAAGACACAAAAGAAGCCTATCTGATTTTCCATTATTTTATAACATCATTCTGCCGTCGAATTATAATATATTTTAATTACTTTTTAATAAAACAAATAATTATAAGATTAAATTTGCACTTTTACAAAACTATTTTCGTTAAAAAAAACACAAACCATATGGGAGCATTTAGAAACTTCTCCGATCGTCCATCAAGAGCAGTGGCGGTCTTTAGCAGCCAGGCAATTTTCCTTTTGGGGTATTTTGTACTTCTTCCCAATTTTATTTAGCCCTCGAATTTATCGTAGAGGCTTTATTTTACTTCTCGTAGTTGTTTCTCGGCTCGCATGTTTAATATCCAAATTTTTGATCTTAACCTACCGCGTCGGGTAACAGGAAAAATCGTTTGGATAGTGAGTCATAAATTTTTTTTTTCTTCTTGAGTTTCAACATTTTAAAGAAAGCTTTTGGAGGATCTCAAAGGGGGGGAGTTCTCGTTTCTCTACCCATCCCCCATATAATAGCAGGTCGAAGCTTTCTGGTATCGGCCTTCGTTGGAAGATTTTTTTTTTTTTTTTCAAGGCACGGTGATTTTTTTTTTTTTTTTTTTTTTTTTTTTTTTTTTTTTTTGATGGGTAACGACTTTCTATTTTCGTTTATAAACAGAAAATATCTTCACGTTACAAGAGTAGGCTTTCAGAATTATTAAAAATAACCACAAGACTTTCTTTCTTAACACTAGTTAACAAAAATATTTTCTTCACTTGGGTTTAGATAATCCTAGCCACTTTCATTAATTATCACCGCGTTATTTTATTATTATTATTATTCTTATCTGGCCCTCTTTTATCAAAAGGTTGTAATGACTGATGTCGTTCTGGGGTTTACCAAACTGTACCGGGCGAGATAATGAGATCATTAATCAATTACACCTAGAATTAAATCACTCATACCTCGGGTACGATAATTAATAAGATGGAAGGTGTATTAAATAGATTTTGATGTTATTCTTTTATTAACATTCTTTTTTATATTGTTGTTTTCACACATAATAATAGATAATTTTTATTTGTATAATAAATAAGGAGTGGGCCACAGACCCTTTAAATATATTTTCGTGAATACTTAAATCCCCATATTATATACATTTTATTTTAGAACAGTTTGCAAGGTGGGGCAAATAATATAATGCCATGTTCCTTACTCGATCTCTATCACCGTTCTTTCTAATTAGTATCTTATTATTTCACAGGTGAAGCAACTTAGCGTATCAAATGACACTTAACAAGAGATTTTCTTTATAAGAACATTAATAATAATCTAACACCTTTAATTTATTACAAAAATAATTAAATTTTGTGTGCCGGCGATGCCCGGACCACTGTAAGGCTCTGATTCGGGGCCTCACTGGCGTTTCTCTCCTTTTGGCTCAAGATATCGCCGGGAGGAGTAAAGTACTCTTATTGGCTGTTTCAATTTTAAATAAATATACAAAAAGGAATAAACATAGTTATGTGTGTTGATTTATAAGATTAATAAAATTTTCCGACATACTAATACACATAAACGA
>JABUQX010074194.1:22500-50660 GCA_015478945.1 Trachelipus rathkii | reverse complement strand
ATGGTAGAAACTGTACTGTCCTACCGAGGACCTATCCTACCTAACCAACCCTAACACCTAACCTAACTAAGCTAACCTAACCTAAACTATCTACCTAACCTAACCTACCTAAACTAACCTAAACCCTAACCTAACCTACCTAACTAACAACCTAACCTAACCTCAACCCAACCTAAACTAACTAACCTACTAACCTACTAACCTAACCATAACCTAACCTAACCCTACCTAAACCTAACTACCTAACCTAACCTACCTGAATCCCTAACCTAACCTAACCGTAACCTATCTATCCTAACCTAAAACCTAACCTAACTTGTATATATATTTAATATAATATTTCTATTAAGATTATTTTTTATTTATTATTAATTTATTATTATAATATCATATATATTATATAATATATAATAATATATAATATATATATATATATATATATATATATATATATAGATATATAAATAATATATAATATATTATAATAATAGCCGAAAAAATTGATTTATGCAAAAAGTTTCTTATTTTATATAAAGTATACAATGAGAACTATCAATAAGGTTGGGTTATTAAAAATATTCTTTATTGAGTAAAAATTACATCATTTTAGAATTCAGAATACATAATAAAAATCGGTTGAGTAATGGATTCAGATGTGAATACATTAACCAGACTTTCAAGAGCATGCCTTTAAGTAAGCCCTTGTTAAAAAGTAAACGTTATAGAGTCCACATAGCTGTGAAGAGTATCTTCTGCTTCAACCTGGGTTTTCTTTAATAAATTATCTCTTTATTTTTAGTTTATATTTACAATGAAAAATGAATTTGTTGTTAAAAGTTGATTATCTAATCTTTACAATTTTTTATTTTTCGTTCTTAATTATCTTTGTATCAATGCCAAAGAGGCCGTTCGCGCCGCCTCTCTCTTCTTTTTCTTTATTCTCGTGGTTTTTTCTTGGCCTTGCACTTCTTTTTCTGCGTTTTAAACCTTGCCCCACCATCTTTTTCCTGTTCGTTAAACGTTCATTTAGCAGTTTCGTCGGACGCGTCTTGCTAGCTTCGTTTGTAGGAACTTGCATCCTGGCCGCCAGCATACGTGCAAGTCCTTATACCCTGCCTACAGCTTTCTTTCCCTATATTAAGCTTCGCTACGCTTCAAAAGCCATGCACCTACTCAAAGCCGGGCAAAAAAAATGCCAGATATACGCCATACCCGCGCTTGTAACTGAGCCAACGAATACTTCTCAACCTTCATGTCAACAAACTAGAGTTTTCTTTCATCTAACCTGCAGTGATAGTAATATTATGAATAGGAAAACCGACTATACACTGCTTTAAATATGTTGTAACCCAACCCTCTCAATTTGAACACAACCATCAAGAAAGTCTAGTAATATCTTTCCCTCCTTACATGCATTTACAAATTAGGACTGCCCGGTGGGTAAATCGGGAGCCATTCCCTCTACGTCTAATTATAAATCCTTAAAGAAAATTTGTGCTTTATTACGGCTTAATGAAACATTCGAAAGGTGATTACCTTATCATAAGGAACCACCGTAACAAAGGCCCTGTAAGACATTCCCCACATACTGATTGAAACCAGATCGTTGTAATGAACCATACCAGTCGTCTGAGCATCTCGGAGCCCGGTAGACATTATAATCTGCCCAACTCCGGTCCGCGTCATCTTTGTCATGCCATCAAGTTTATTCTCCACAGGAAAATAACCTCTTCCACATATAGATATCATGAATATACCAGCGCACCATACCGCTTACGAATATGTTTTCTTTGCCATGGTGATCGCTCGAGAAAAAACATTCGTGAAATAACCACTGCCTTTTGATCTAAAATTATATTATCTTCATTGCTCGCATACAGTTTGTATAGCAAATCCTACACATAAACTCACATCAAAAGTTCGTTTAAATGACCGAAAATAGCGTACTGATTAAAATATGGCTTCGCAGAGCAAATCTTCAAGATATTCTTTTGTAGCAAATGTATCCGTATTTACCTTTTTGGCCGTTGTAGTCCTTTTCAGAAAACGTGTACCCCACTTGTAATATATTCAACACATTCTACACTTCTGTATACCTCAATCCAGAATAGATGGATGGTATAATTTCATATTGTCTGTATAAATACATTTCACATAATCACCACCTCATAAGCCATTCGTTTAAACAAGCGTAAACATGTGTTAACAGTTCATTTTGAAATCAAGCTAGTTTATTACAGGATGTAAACCTGGATTGCTGAAATGCAGAAGTTAATAAAATGATCTCCCTCTCCATGATTATAATATCAACTATTAATGATTCTTAACTTCACTGGCTTTTATATAAGTTAAACTTAGCAGGATACCCCCTCCATTTCACAGTACCTGTTTATTTTTTCCTTTACCTTCTTCACCTAAATATTTTTTTCAATATATTCGTGAGTTGCAGGATTGAACCTTACTTTTGTTTTCTTGTTTATAAAATCCCCCTTTATCTTTTCACCATTTAAATCCTCCAGATAAATAACCTTTAAACTATCACCGGAGTGTTGGATATTGTAACTTTAATAACCATCCGTTCCATCCAGCTTCAATCCTTCTGATCTTTCCGGTCCTGATACTCATACATAATCGTTCCACCTTTATCACCCTGAGATCTTTTATTTTGTTTTCTTACGCTAGCCCTAGCGCGTATACTTCTAGTTTTCTCATTTCTAAAGAGTTGACTTTCAGTTCTATTAAGAACCTTTATAAGATAGGCGAGATCGGTCCTAGATATTCAATATATTTAAAAGTATTCATTTACGTTAAAATAGCCTATCATGCTTCTTAATATACGCTTGTACTCTTTTCAACCATAGCAGCTTTTTACGGAAAAATGATTTAATAGCTTTACCATACCCAAAGAGCAACCTCCGAAACTCCTACCTAACTCCATTCCTGAATCTGTCCAAGAATGATTTAGTGTCTCTTCATACTTATAATTCAAGTACTGCTTTGCTCTGTACTGACTTTTTTATCTTTTAAGGTTTTAACCATTGTATCTAGAGTATACGTCAATAGGAAAATACGTATTGAAACCCATCATTATAAAAATATTTAATCATCTCCGTTAAATCTAACTGCCACACACTATCCTAAGGTTTTCCTCGTAGGAAATTTTTCTCTTACACTTACTGTAGTGTAAAGCCTCTCCCCCGTCTAAATTTTAAGCCTTTTTTTCAATTATCAGGATCTTAATGGAAATCTAGTGCGAACCCCCAAAAACTATTGGTTCCTCAGTGAATTAATGGTATTCAACTACCGCCTTTGCTCCAGGCTAGCTACGATCAAGTGTAAACACACCATATATATAATATATATAATATAATATATATACTATATATATATATATATATATATAATATATATATATAAGATATATAAATATATATAATATATATATATAATATATATATATATTATATATACTATATTATAAAAATAATAAAATAAATAAAAATAAATGATAAATAAAATTATAATAAAAATAAATAAAAAAAAAAATAAAAATAATTATAAAATAAATAAAATAATGAAAATAAATAATAATAATATATATATATTATTTATAATAAGTAATATAATAATATAATATATATATAAAATAAATAATATAATATATATATATTATATATATATATATATATATATGAATATGTCATTCCCAAAAATAAAAAAGGATAAGAAATGTAAAAAATATAAAACATATTACAACTGAACGATAATATTTACACAGAACGTAATATTACCAGTAATAATAATAATAGATAATTATTAGTTACTTATTACATCTAGAATTTCCTTAGTTGCTTCAACGTAGGAATTAATTCCTACCCTTCCTCCCCCGTAAGAACATAACATTTCTGCAAGCCGATATCTTACAGAGTATGATTTTATATCGGTCGTATTTCATTTCCTCATTCAAACGCAGAAAACGATTAAGTTCAACGACTCTAGCATCTAGTGACTTTGTTAGAGTTAAAACAAAAAACTGTCACAGGTAGTATTATACAAATTAATATAAAAAATAAAAAAATTAAATAATAAAAAAAATAAATAAAATGAAAAAGTGCCCTGTAAGAGACATTATTAAAATTAATATAAATAAACAATAGTAGGTTAGATAAAACTCGGTAGCACGTACAGCTTTCTACCCCAATTGGCCTATATAAATATATATATTACTATATAATAATATATATTATTTTGTATTAAATAAATATATACTTTGTGTATATATATAAAATATATCTAAACTTATTTAGATAATTAATACATATAATATTAAAATAAAATAAACATAAAATAAATAAATAAAAGAAATAAAATTAAATTTAAAATAAAAAATAAAAATAAATACATTTTCACTCGCAATATATAAAATATAATTGGTATAACCAAGAGGAATAATTCGAATTATAGAGGTTACTATATTATATATAGTAGGTATATAATATATATCCATATTAACATATATATTATATATTATATTATATATAATAATATATATTGTAAATAAATAAAATAAAATCAATATATTTATAAATTATAATATTAAATAATATAATATATATAATAAATATAATACAGATATAAATATAAAAAAATCAAATAAGGATAATAAATAAAATAAAAAAATAAAAAAAAAGAGATTAATAATGAATAAATATTAAATAATTAAAAATGAAATAATAATTCGACTCGCAGAATGTATTAGTTCATAATGATAATTATAACAAGTTGGAAAAATTCAAAATCTATTATATATTATAGTTATATATATATATATATATTAAATATATAATATATATATATATATATATATATATATATGAAATAAAGATATAAATTATAATATTTGAACTTAAAATAAAAAATTCAATAATATATTGAAATATAAAATATAATCTATAATAATATTTATATTATATATATAATATATATTAATAATAAAAAAAAAACTAATATTTATATAATATATATAATTTTGATATGTTATGTTTGTAATATATAAAATATATAAACATAATTAAATAAAATAAATAAAAAACATAAAATAAATATATTAAATAAAATAAATAAAATAAAAGAATAAAAGATAAATAAAGAAATTATTATTGAATGGTTAAAATAAATTAAATAAATATTATATACTATATAATATATTGACTAATAATTAATATATATATGTAATATATATATATATTCTGTAGTTATATGTAAACATAATTAATATAAAATTAAAAAAAAAATAAAGTAAATAAAATAAAAAAAAAAAGAAAATCAAGACTAGTTAAAGTAATAAATTAAAAAATAAATAATTTCACTCGCATATATATATAAAATTAATAAACAAGCAATATAATTCAATAAATATAAATATATATATATATTATATATATAATATATATATATATAATATAAATTAATATATATATATATATATAGGATTATGTAATAGATACATATATTAACTTGAATTAATAAAATAACAATTTATATATTTATATATATAATATATATATATAATATTATTATATATATATATATATATATAATATTATATATTATATATATATATATAATATATATACTATATATGGTAGTAAAGAGATATAAATAAATGCATAATTATATAAAAAAAATAAAAGAAATTAAAATAAAATTAAAATAAAATAAAAAAATAAAATAATAAATAAAATTAAATAATCCAACTTTTCCCAAATATAATTAAAAGATAATTAAATTTCGTATATATATATATAATATAATATATATTATATATATATATATAATAGATATATATATATATATAACATATATAATATTATATATATAATATATAATAACTAATTAAATAAAAAAAATTAAAATAAAAAAATAAACAAAACAAATAAAAAAAAAAATAAAATAATAAATAAAACTATATGAATAGTTAGCACTCGCAAATAGAATTAATATGACTATAAAAAAGTTAGAAATAATCAAAAATACAACTAATATATAAATATAATAATTATATAGATATAGATAAAATATATACTATATAATAATATATAATATAAATAATATATATAATATATAATCATAAAATGATAATATCTTTGTACTTAAAATAAAATAATTTAATATATATATATAAATATATATGAACTAATAATACAAATAATTCAATTATATATAATATATATAATATAATATATATATATATAATAAATAATATAATATAATATATATAATATATAATATATAAATATAGTATATACTAATAATATATATATATAATATATATATATTATATATATAAAATAAATACTTAAAGCAAAATTAATTATTAATAATTCCAATGCACAAAAAAACTATAAAAAAATTTATTTAATTCGATAACTTGTTAAAAATAATGACCTCTACTTTAATATATAAATATATATATACTATAATATAATAAATTAATAATATATATAATATATATAATATAACCCAAAGAATTAACCAGCTGTTGAATCAAATACAACCTTCAAAATAATAATTCATATAATTATATAATATTTAATATATAAGATATATAATATATAAATGAATAATTATAATATATATATATATAAAATATTAATATTATATAATATATTCATATATTAATATAAATAATAAAACCCAATATATTTCGCTTGTGCTTACTATAAGTTGGAATTCTTATATTAGTAAAAAAAAGAATTAATACTCAGATTCTAACTAAATGGTATACCGTAGTAGATTAGAAAGAGATTAACAACTTGCATATAAACCACCGCTAATAGTAGATTATAGACTTGCGAGTACTGCGGCCTGTATAAACCAAGCCTGTAAGGTGATGAGGTAGGAGAGTGATGAACCCAACAAAAACGCTAACTAAATACCCATCAACTGTCTCCGACGTATTCAAATTAGTTGTTAATTACCTGACGTAAGTATTGACAGAGTCGAGCCAAGAAGAATCGACCTGTTGAGCGATAACCAAAGTGCTCAGCTAGATAATCAGTATCGAGAAACAAACAAAAAGAACAAAAAGTGTCAGAACTATCGCTGAACGTTTACACCGATTTGAATCTAATTACCAACCACCGAATAAAATAGCGAAGCATCAGCCTTATAAGTTGCCGCGACTACCCCGACAAACTTAACCATCTCCGCGTAAAGGTACTCCTTAATAATTGTTCTAATTTAACCCGTAGAGGAACAAAGTAGAAATATACACCAATTAATGCTGGACCCCAAGACCGAATCTATCACAAATCTCATCCAAAGTGCCTAAGAGGTAAACGAGTCCTAGTCAGAAACCTTCCAGTCCAACAGGATGTGACTCGATGAAAGAGCTATAGTGAGTCAAAAGGAAGATACAAGTAGGGCTCCTTACCATGAAGCGTAATAAAATAGTGAGAAACCCAGTGTTCTCTCTGACAAGAATTGTTGTTTCATCCTCCGTAGAATCTGCACGCTTTGTCGGACAAGACTTAGAATAAAGTAATGAAAACAGACAATGGTTCTTAGTAGTGTATTCACTTTTATAAATAATTGAATAAGAGATATAATAATCGCCCAAGTGAATAAATAATGAAAAGCAATTTTCATCACGAATAAATATAAAGAATAAATAGATAATAAAAAAATAAGTACCCATAATGGAACCACAATAACTCTTGAATTGACCATCTTAAATAAAATAATATATAATAAACTAAACAAATAAAAATTATTTTTAAAGTAAATAATTAATTATAATGTGAGAGTAAAGTTAAAACAAAATATAGAGATGAAATAATTATACGGAGAACATAATGACAGTAATAGTCCAACTAGAGAAAGAAATAAATCTAAGGAAAGAAAAAAAATAGTGGGAAAAATAAAAATAATCCCTTAGGTCGCTGTATAATAATCAAAATTAGAAGAATTTTCACGACCCAGAATTGATTTGTACTAATATACCACCTTATATAACAATATACAACGGAAAATTAATAGCCGCTATTGATCGTCTTTCAGCAATTTAAATGCTAGTCTCAATAAGCATGGAATGATCGAGAAACCTAAAACCCAATACTCAAATTCATTGACAAAAACGTAACATGCACGCTACACCTAATCCGCTCCTTCACTCTAATATTACCTAAGGACACTATGCCACAGACTCTAAACAAAATCTATCGCCAAAATGACCACTCTTCCCTTCTCCGCGTTCTTCCGCCTCCCAGTCTCGACACTTGAATAGTAGTATTCCATATTGAGTACTATATCATAAAAGATCGTATCAATTTTTTCCAGAAAATTCAATTTACTCATAATTTTTTAAGCTCAGACTAAATCCAACTCATAACTTCTTTAACAAGGCAATTAAATTTGAAATTGATAAATGGTTTTTAATTCCCTGTTAGCTACAACGTTAGACTAAGCGTAACCGCTTATTACAATCCAAACATCATTTCATATTATTTTTATAACTTAGATGACATCATATTTGTAAGAACTAAATTTAGGTTAAATCACTACGCATAATTGTAAAACAGGACCTAAAGTCAACTCCAAATAAACCTAGTTAGAAGGGTAAATTGTTGAGGCTCAATTAGATTTGACTGTCCTATAAAACAACACAACAGAAAGAAAGAACAGGTCAGCTTGTCCGTTTCCATGTTCTTGCAAATAAACCAAATAACGTCTCATCTTACTTATATCATTTATAGTAATAGAAAATCCTAAAATATATGTAGACACTGAAGAGTATTGAGCTATTAATACAAACAAAATGTGCAGCAATAACCCTTACAAAGCTGACTCATTGACTCCAAGCAACACCCCTATCGAACTCTGTATGATGATTACTTCGACGCTCTAATGCGGAAAAGTCATTATTGAACGAGGAATGTTTAACTTTATTATTAATATAATTTATGATAGAATTATTATATTATTAAAATTATATATATAATTATATGGATTATTAATAAATATTATAAATACTTAAATATAATTGTTATTATTATTAATTAATATTACATATTATATTTATATACTTATATTGAACTAATCCAATGATATATCATAAAATTAATTTTTAAAAATGCAATTAAAATTATGTACGCTGATTATATTTTTATAAAAGATAATAAGGTTTTAATTATTGTAAATATTGATATAAATGTTTTTTCACAAGTAACAGTATTGTTTATAATTAAGGGGTTATATTTAATGACTAGATCCTATTTCATATGAAATTATATAATATTGAATTATATTATCTAATTATTATTAATGAATAAAGTTAATATTGAACTTCTTCTTCCTTAATTTTTACCTTTATGAATTTAAAACATATTATTTAACTATACTTCAATTTAATATAATAATTTAAAAAAAATATTAATGAATTAAATTATTTAATTATTAATATTAATATTATAATAAACGAATGAAGTATTTGCCAATGTAAAAAAAAAATGGTAAACTATATGTTAAAAATAAATATTAATAAGTTATTGGTTATATAAAAACTATTATGCCTAAATTACATAATCACTTAATGCTTTACATATAATGTACTGAAACATTAAATATACACGTGCGATTTGCAGCCTAATCGCTGGACCAAGTATATTGTAAATGTAGCTTTATAATTGGTTATTGCAATAGCATTTTCAATACACTATTAATATAAAATTAAACTAAGATTTACCATTCTAAGAAAAATAGTACGGAGATGAGAGTCCCGTAATTTAAAATTTTCACAGAAACTTATAAATCCTTCTAGGGTACCACAGCTTAAATATATATATATATTAATTATATAATATATATATAATATAATATATTATATAGTACTTACGTATTAAAAACAAATTGATGACAATCAAGGTGCTATAGCATTAACTAATTATCTTGTACATCATCAAAGATCAAAAAAACTTTAGTATAATTGAGCTCTACATCTACCATCACGATATTTCTATTTTTATACTAATCAGGTAATGTGAATATATCAATATCCCTCATATTTTTACGGATTATTCAACCTATACTTAGATTAGGTAAGTCACCCTTTCCGAATGTTCATTATCGTTACTCACGACTATAACGTAAATAATACACATAATAATAACATAGCTTACACACTATAAAGCAATGCTGAGATTTATTTAGACGACTGCCATAAGAATAGGGTATATAAATGGTGACATTTACCTAGAGTTATTAACTAACCGGGCACGTCATATAATTGTAAATTGACAAGTAAGGATGAAATATATAAATACTTACAACGTTTATATCTGATATAATTTAGTGTAGATCATAAATACTTGGAGCGAGGGGTTACACCATTTAAAAGCTAAGTGTATAGTCTGGTATTTCAACTCATTTACAATAACTATAATCTCTCATATGCTTAGTGCACAAGGTAGTAATTTTGAATAAAAAACCTCTAGTTGATACTATTGAAACATGAAAAAAGTATTGAGATATATAAGTTACTATCAGTATTGTACTTAAATAGATTATCACATAGCGCTGAGGAGTATTGAGCTGATTATATGTATAATTTTTTGCCGCTCTTGAGATATATATATATAAGTATTCCAATGCCGCATTATTGATGAGACATATGATATGCACGTTTTTAATATTATAAAATACTCGAAGCAGACATTTATAAAGAGCTAATAAGATTAGTAAAGGCATATGAATTTATATAGGAAAACATTTAGCTAACTGAATATAATCGCTGTCAGCCAGGATGCACAAAAGTTATTCCATAAAACGAATAACTATTACAGTGATAACGCGTCCGACGATATAATGATACCTTAAAATGACAGTGATAATACCGTCTAATATAAATATACAGTGAAAATTTCATCTCCTTGTATGAGCAAGTTTTAATAAACCTGTTCATCAAATTGTCTAAAAGCGCACATATAAGAAATAAAATAATAATAACAATATCTACACTGAGAGCAATTAATCAAAGAAAAAGAAATGAATGTAGTATAGCGGCGGTCAGAAACGGCTACTCTTCTGTAGGCATGATACAAAAAGATGGCAAATAAGACAATCAACATAATGCTAACGTATAATATAAACAACTCCAAAAGTAAAAGATATACCAGAATGAGCCGTTATAATAAAAATTAAAAGGGACCATTTTTTATTATTTAAATATAATTAAAAAACCCGAAAATAAAAAGAAGAAATTTAATAACAAGAAAACCTTTTCTTCCAACAATCATTCCCTTTCACAGTATTAAATGTATGATAACGTACTTAATGACCGTATTTATCATATTTTTTTACAAGGTACTTACCATTAAATATATAGCCCCTATATAGCTCCTTGGATAATAGTAAATCTCTTATAACATGACATTATGCGATCACTCTCAATCAAGTTTTACCTAACACGAGCAATAACCCACCCATATTACAATAAACATCTAACCTTACCTCACTTCAAATTATAGTTAGTATTTCAAGGTAAACCGTCCGTATCAAACGAATGAGAAAAAAATGTGAACGTTGTCTTTCTAAATTTACCCAAATAAAAGATCTAAATTATTCTATATTCTATAATTATTCTAAATAGAGCTACTACTAAATTTCAGATTCTATAGATAAGCATATTCTACTTATACTAGTTTCTAGTCTAAGCCCACCTTCTTTTACCGAAACAGCTAAACATTCTAGGAACTATTATCTATCTTCGGGCATAAATAATGATTCGCATTAGTGGCCTTTACCCCTAGTATTTAGGTACGAGGATCGATATAGTGTATTAATATATTATTAGAAAGGTCTAGGACTGCTTGTATCTATAGATGTATTATTATACGCCCCAACCCCCCTTACTATGACCTTTTTCCTAAGCCTTGACATTTAATCTACATACATCATATTATGATATATAACGGGACTTAATATATATATTAAGGTGATATTACTATACTCCTTAGAAATTATAATAAGGTACAGGATGAGTATCGATTATGGAGTATTGATATATATTATAGAATAAGTGGCTATAAAGGTTGTGATATCCTTCTGACGAGTTATTTATACCTCATATAACTCCCTCTACCTATTTTTCAAGGTAACCTTTTCTAGACATGACATATATCCTAACGCATAGAACTAGTATAACTATATTACTATTATACTCTATGATTCAAAATACAAATAAATAAAAAATAACATAAAAATCCAAGTATAAATTAATTATTTCAGCATCTTCGAAAATATTTTACTAGAATGAATTTCGATCATATTTTAATAAAGGATTCCAACTTTCGCGTCCTGTGTCGTGTCTGTTTAGATAATATAAGTGTAGTTAGGATTAGGTATTATGAAGGTGCTAGGTTAAAGGTTATAGTTGTAGGGTATCTAAGTGCTTACGATAGTTAGTATAGCTGTTTTAAAGTTATCCCCAACGGCCTCTCCGGTTAGTGTATAGGTACCTCATTGCTTAAGGTTTGACGAATGTTAGGTATATGGTATAGGTTCTGATGCTTAGTGTGATCTGATGATATTATGTATATGAGTAGTATATGGTCTTGACGTTTCTGCTCAACCCTTACTAGTAACTAGTGTAGTATGTGTTCGATGTTAATTAAGCATGAAATACGAATGTACTGAAGGTACAAATTCTGTGGTGTTTTACGAAACGGTCGAGTATTAGCACCCAGTACCCAGTTCTGACCCCAATTGCCTATCGATATATATTCAATTACTATACCTAACATGAATATATATTATATATTAGATGTTATCTCCTATTAACACTACCCCTTTCCTATAATACATTTTTGTTTATCATTTATGAGCTAATTAATGAATACCTGAATCGTTACTATGTAGTGATTTTAGCTCCTTATGTTGTATGTTTATATTTGATCGCGTACTAACAACCCCAGTCTAGAGTTATGTTGAGAGGCGTTTAGTGTTTCCCCGTATCACTACGTTTCAAGCCAATAATCATTTGCAACTATTGTTTTGTAAATAACACCAAGAGACGCTGCAAAACATTGCGAATATTATTTAAACTCGTCCGTCCAGAGGCGAACAACTATTACTTCTCATATACGCGTCGACCAAAAGACAATTATGGTTCCCTGCACTATCATAAAACGAGAAGAAAGTGGGTCCTAATAAAAACACCGAAAAAGAAAAGAGCGCTATATATATCTACTAAAATTATTAGATATTCCCTCTAGCCGGCCGTATAGTTATCATTTAAATTACCATGAAGATAACGCCAGGAGTTATCACCCAACTATGCCGATGTACTCTCACTAGCCAGCCAGTGGTTGGAAATCATTGGTAAAATTGTGTCTTTACGCTGTTGTAACCAAGGAAAATTTAGACAAACCATAATAAATAAATAATGAACACAGATATACTCTTAGTAATACAATAAAAAGATAAATAAGTGTGATTATATGAGAATTTATACATATAACTGGAAGTTAATTACTTCTATTCACAATAAAATCTAATTAGCACGTAGTATCTTTAATAATGTATATTGCAAAATTTGTCGCAAATAATCCAATGTTTTAACAAAGCCAAATGAAAATACGTCTATAAGGAGGTTGAATAATGAGGCCCCACCCGCTCGACCAATAAATACAGTAAAATATGGACTTTAGAAAGCTTGTAAAATAATTTATAGCATGGGCAGTGTGTACCCTTTATAAGAAAGGAAGAGGAATCAACAATAGAATCCTAACATAATAGGTCCTTTATGATTAGAAAACATCAATTAATCCATAGCGTACCAGGGGAAGACCAAATAGGAAATGAGAGCCCCAGTGACCGTTGAAGAATCCCTGGGCAACCGATTTGGTTGCAGGGCTCTGAAATGTAGCAGAGAAATATACTGGCTAAAGTCCAACCTACCTTATGTAAAATAAAAAAACAAAAAATAAAAGTAGCCGTGAAGTGTTTATTGTGCTGAGCGGGATAATAATCTCACCCTGCCCAGAGTGCGCCGTGTTAGAATGTTCATGAATTCATTTGAGAGGTTTCTATAGTAGACTATATACTGATACTTATCATGAGCTTCTAGCATATCTAATATGTCACATCTTATATTATATAAAATATATATACTAATTTCTCATATTAATGCCTACCCTATATTATAAGGTACGTAGAATCGATTGGGATTGTCGAAGAGCAAGGTGCATTAGAAGTGTTAGAGGATATGTCATCTCATTTCATAAAAAACGATATATTTAGTAATCCTCAATCCCTATTATCTAGCACTATTACTTAATCTTAATAGCTGAGATCCTTTTAAAACGAATAGCTCCACACTAGAATACACCTGGGCAAAATATTAGTGTCTTACTCTACCCTACTGTCTTTTCGAAGCCGGGTAATGTGGAAAGCAGCATTCGAGGTGGTATGAGGTGTATTCAGGAATGCTTGCATACTAGGCACTGCGTTTCACATGCTTTACGAGGTATAGGGGCCGAGCCCACTGAGCCCACTCGTATCCCTCTCCCTCCCGAGACCCAACCCATATACGTATTCAACTAATAGTCCCAAATATATATTCGCGAGCGTTAGAGGAGTCTCCGGAGGAGACACCTCTTCCCCGGCTGGAGGGGGTCTCGACCTACTATGTGTTGCAGATTAAGGGTCTACCCCCCGTTAGTTACGTACCCCCTCTGGATTTCGCGGCAAGCCCGGAGATTAACACGAGCGCCCGGGCCTACTCAGACGCTCCTCAGCTTTCTAAGTCTGTATATTACCCGGCTTGTGCGTGCGTATTCCAGTTTGAAAAAAAAAAAAAAAAAAAAAAAACTTACTAACTAGAGTAAAGTTTACTATTTATTTAAAACCGATGTTTAACTGTTATGAAAATTGGTTCCCTCCATAAAATAAAAGGCCTTTTCCTATCTCTCGAGGTATATGACCCGAATTATTTAATATACTTTTCAAACTGATTAACCAATAATTTTTTTTTTTATTATTTTTTTTTTAGTTTGCACATACCCCTAAATGATTGAAATTAAAGAGAATTTGAAGTCACCGACCTCCCAATTTGCTCTACCAAGAGATTTTTCCCCAGATCAGCAGCAGGACCAAAGGGAGGGGGGGGGTATTCGTGAGCCCCAAAAAACCAAAGAAAAGGATTAAGAAAGGTTGAAAATTGATAAAATGAGTACAATGATACAGTTAGATATTACCCGAAATCGATGTTTCATCTCTCTTTTACTAGGAATTATGGTTTAACTTTATTCTTTTTTTATTTTATCTATCTTTATGAGTCTTATTAGCTCGTTAGCCGGAGCCGGACCGAGCCTGAAGTTATTAAACCATATGGACCTGCGGAGCCACCTAGGACAAGGAAATTCTTGGCTCCAGATTTGCATATCACTTGAGGCAACTCCCAATGGTGCGTAATCTACCACAGACAAAGATATTTCGTGAATATCCTTTGAGTCCACTTCCTGGCGATAAAAAGCCCCATACTGAATGAGTTTGAACCCTTCGAAGAAGGAAAATAGAAGAAAAAGCACATAAAGGAGCTTAAGTTATTGGAAGTAGGAAAATGGAAGAAGGAATTGTGCTCAGATATGCTGGAAGGAAGAGAAAAAAAGAAAGAGGAAAAGAAGAAGAAGAAGAAGAAAGATAATGATATAAAGAGCCCCAAGAAGAAGAAGGAGGAAAAAGGAAATGAAAAAAGAAAGGCATACATAACACACCTAAATGTTTTAATTAAAAACCCGGTCGATTATTAATAAAACATAATCTTACCATGTTACACCCAAGTAAAAGTTAAACTTATAGATAATAAAAAGAGTTTAAATAATAAGATTAAAGTATTTAAATATTACATCATGTGGATTTTTTTATATAAGAAAATTTATACTTTTTCAAAATAGTGTTAAAATATACAAATGTTTTTTTGAAAACATTATTTTTACTTTTCAAAAAACATTATTTTATTTTCGAAAAAACATTTTTGTGTTTCACTCGTATCTCATCCGTTTGTCTTTTTGATGCACAAGCACTATATCCTGTATTGAGGAAAAACAATTATCATTTATGAATGTAAAAATCTTTTTGTTTTTTTATGCTAAATAAAACATATATTTATATCCAATATAGTAAATTAAAAGAGGCTAAAAGAAAAAAAGTTGTCAGTAGGATAATCAAAGAAGTCAGCGGATATTTAGCCCGAACTTCAATAAAGCAAAAATTTTAAAATAAGTTCAGTAAAACACTTAACAGACAAACATGCTCTATCCAGGTGAGAGTCCAAACACTCTCCATCACCACGCGCCTGTAAAGATGGAGTAATTATATAATAAAAATAGACTGGCTTTTGTGCATATAATCCGAATTTGAAATTAGTTTTATTTATTGAGATAAAAAAAAAAAAGTACTATTATATATCCCTCATTTTTTTCTTTGAGTACAAAACTGTTAAACCACCACACGAATATAATGATAATACATCAGTAAGGGATGTGAGTCTTAGCAAAACAACAAAGTATAATTATGAAGAAAAATATATCGAGGATAAAATATAATCACAACATTAAGACAATCTAAATTACCCCTTGGTCTAGTTTATTTAGAATTTATTAAAGGATAGTTTATTATAAATAAAATATACTCTGGATAATAAATTACATTAAATAGTACTATATTAATATATAATATATATTAATATATAATAATAAATATATATAATATAATAAATAATATATAATATATATATTAAAATTAATATATATATATATAAATATATTAAATATATTAATAATATTAAATTATGTTAAACTGAGATAAACATAATTTGACTTCAGGAGTGGTTAAAAAGGTATATTTTATAAATAAATTAAATTACTAAATAACTTCAACACAAGTTTATAAAAATAAATATATATATGTTAATATTGATATATATATATATAAATATATTAATATATATATATATATAAATATTAATATAATATATATAATATATATAATATATTATAAATTAATAATATATTATATATATAATATATATATTAACACTAATTTAATTTAAAATATATCTTCCTTATTTTATTAGAATTTACAATAAATAATGAAAATGAAGATTATGAAAAAATTGTAAAATAATATTATAGAAAAAAAAATTATATTTATATTATTTATATTAAATATAAAATATGATAAAATTTTCTAGCTTCTGCTAGGGAAAATATAATATATTAATTAAATTATAATATATATATAATATATATATATATTAAAATAGATATAAACGACTATAGAGTATTAGATAGTATAAAATAGGAAGTTATTCACTATAATATGAGATAGTATACAATCATTATGGATATTTAAAGGATTAATATTTTAAAATATTAGAGAACACAAGTTATTTAAAATAGAGATATTCATATAAAATATTATATTAAATAATAATATATATATAAATATATATTATTAATTAATATATATTAAAATATATATATATATATATATAATTATATATATATATATATATATATATAATATATATATAATATATATTATATATTAATAATATTATAATTAATATATTAAGAAGATTGATAAAATAAAATAAAATAATTCTAATTTTAAAACAAAGAATTACATATTAAAAACGCCATAAAAAAAAAAAATTAAAAAAAAAAAAAAATAAAAATACCTTTTCATTAAAAATTGTTCCTGATACCTCCCGCTGTACGAAATATGTATAGACGGTATATTAAATAATAATATTGTGGACTATTTCTGAGAATGATAAAGTGAAGAATTATGTTGATAATACTTAAGAATAGTTTATCTACTGTATTAATTTGTGAAGATTTAAATATTGATGTATCATTTTCATTTATGTATCTTAAGGCGTCTTCCTTTGGTTTGGCAATTACCTGACTATTCAAATTACTTTTGTTAGAACTAGTGGTCTCTGAGTCAGATGCCTTTTCATAATCTATACGAGCCATGCATAGAGGCTTATTATCATATTCATAGCATCTTTATATCAGTTGCTGGACTACTTGTATGTGACCAATTGTCATATACCAGATGTAGTTTTTAGTTCTTGATCCTCTTTTTTTTACACAAATATATTGTTGAGATTTGTCCATTGTGTGGGATTTTATATTCTTGCTAGTAATTCTCTTACTATAATAGCAATTCCTTCATTGGCATCCTTTAGTATAAGAAAATGATAGAGTATAAAAGAACGAGAAAATAAATAAAGTAAGTTAATATACATATAGAAATATCAATAAGAGAAGTACATAGTGGAAAATATATCCAAAGTGAGATAGAAAACGAAAAGAGCAAAGAAAGTGAAGGTTTCCAAACCCTCCCCAATAATAAATTTAAACAATATAATTAGGAATATATATATATATAAGAAGTGAGATAGATTGTAATCCAAAAATTTCCAATAAATATATATATATAGCGATATAAGTTGTAAAAGTATTGATGTACGTAATTACTGAGGTGAAAACTTTACTTCATGCATAACACATATCATTACGAATAATACAAGAAGGTAGCGTTAAATCTGTTTACTATTCCATGAGAAAGGAAATAAATGTTCAGCAGCTAGAAGTAGATATTTGAGAATCAGTGAAGGCGCGAGAGTAAATTAGATAAAAATTTATGGACCAACTTATTTAAAATTATCTGTGTGATGCGATCCTCTTAGATATGTGATACCTACTAATCACAAAGTTGAACGAAATCGCTGTGCAGAGCAAGCAATTAGGGTAGTATAAAGAAGTACTGAAAGAGCTTTAAAGCATTTAACTTCTTGGAAGGTTTTTATTTGGAGAAAAAGCATAATCTTTCTACTAAAGACAGTGATAAAAGAAAGGCCATGTTTTAAGAATGTAGGAAGGCCTGAATTGTGCTATCTCAAAAAAGGTATAAATATGAAGAAGTTTTCTGTGAGTTGATGAATGAAGGATTGAAGACTTCATCCTCAGATGTGTTCTTGACTCAGATGTTATTAATATTAAATATTATATAATAATTAATATATATAATATAATATAATTAAATAATATATATATATATAATATATATAATAATATATACTTAATATAATATATAATATATATATAATTATAATACATATAGAATAATGATATTATAAATCATAACATAAAATAGAATATTAATATAATATATAAAAGAAAAACAAAAAAAAGTTATAAATAATATATTATATTAATTATTTATTAATATCATTATAATATATAAATGTAAATAATAATAAATAAATATTCAAAATTAATATGCACATATAATATATATAATATATATATATAATATATAATAATATAATATAACAATATAAAAAATATATATAATGCTAATATAGTCAATATATATTGATATTAATATCATTATAATATAGTAAATTAAATAAATAAATATTGATATAATGATTATATATATATTAATATTATAAATAATAGTATTAATAATATATATAATATTAAAAAAGTAATTATATTTATAAGTATTTTAATTCTATAATATATATTTAATTTCTTGAAAATATTGCAGAAATTTGCAATTTTTATAAAAAATATTAATAGATAATTTTAACTAAAAAATTTAAATCAAATGATATATACTCGTTAATATATATAATATATAATTATATATAATATAATATATATAATATATATATTAATTAATATATATAATAATATATATAAATTATTAATATATATATAATAATTACTTAAATATTATAATATTAATATATTACTATATAATATAATAATATTGATATATAATAATATATATATATATAACTATAATATAATAATATTAATATATATAATATATTAAATATTATATATAACGGCTTGAGATTGAACTTAAAAAATAAATAAAATATATTTAAAAAAAGGCATACATGTTATTAGCTCAGAAAAAAATAAATAATAATATATAAAATATATAATAATTAAAAAAAATAATATAAAAATAATTTATCCCACTCTATATGACAGTATAAATATATATATATAATAAATATTAAATATAAAATATTTATTATAATATGTTTCAATTGTTGCGATTAAATATTCCATACATACTTATAAGTTAATAGTATTAATAGTGCAGGTATTTGAAGATAATATATAATATATATATAATAATGTATATATATCAAATATTTATAATTATATTTTTTAATATACTTATATATGATATAATATATATATATAATAAATAATTTAACGAATATTATTAATTATATATAATATTAATATATTATATATATACTATATAAATATTATAAGATATATATATATATATTTATATACTTATATATATTAGTAATAATATACATATATAATTATATAATATAAATAAATAGAATATATAAATATAAATAAAAAAATAACGTAAAATATAATTAAGAAATAATTATAAATAAATAAATTAATAAAATAAATTATAAACAATTAAAAATTTTTATATAACAACTTAATATATAAAAATTAATATATTGATATTAAAAAATTATAACCTGTTTGATCGTTCGGAAATAATATATTAAATAAAAAATGATGGTTAAATTAAAAATAATTGTATATCTCTGTTAATATATATATATTAATAATAAATACATTATTGGAAAATAATATCAGATATATATATATAATTATATATATATATAATAATATTAAATATATATAATATAATATATATATATATAACTATATATATATCATTTATAATTAATATAATATATATATATATATTATAATATATTCTTTATATTTAAATAAATAAGCTGTCTCATATTATCAGTTATAAAATTAATTTTTTTTAAAAAATCTGTTTTTATATCCATTCACCTATGTTGGAATATATGTTATTAATGATATTAGTGTTTATAAAGTTTGATAAAAGAAAAAAAAATACATATTGATTGGATATATATATTATATATTTATTTAATATATATAGATAACTTAAAATATTGATAAAATAATATAAGCCAGTAAAACAAGTAAATAACATCAGAAGGAGTGAATGGTATAAGAGAGTTAGGGTGAGATGGAAACCCACCTAGGTGGCATGTTGCTTAAAGTAGTAATTATTTACTTAGGCTTTATTGCTATTATTATATACTAACTAAAATTACATTGTTTTTCACTGATTCTAATAATTTAAATATTTGTCTTTGCTCTGAAACATATGTTATTTTTAATAAAATTGATTTTCAAAAATTAAAAATTTTTTATGTAAATTTACTTATAAAAAAAACAAATATGGAAACAAAAATTGATTTTTCATCTAAAAAGAAAATGTTATTTATGAATTATCATTAATATGTTTTCGTGAGAACAAACAAAAAATGTTTTTGAAAAAAAAAATTGATTTATTATCAAAAATAAAACAATTTATGTTATAACACAATAGTAAAAAAATATAATTCTTATAACTAATATATATAATTCTTATTTGTCATTATAACTTTATAACTTTATCTACCATTAACAACTTTAACTTTAACTTTAAAAATGAAAAAAGGACAAATAATAATAAATACAAAATAAATTTAAATAAATAAAAAATATAGAGTATAAAAACGTAACCTATATAATAAATAAACAAAACATATATAAACAAATTATATTCTTTTTCTTCCTTACTCTACCGCCCTTACCTCACTACCTTCAATCTTTTTCATTACTTTATTCTTCTTAACATCTGATTAATTTCTTCTCTTACTACTATTACTTCTTCTATCTTCTTCTATTCTTCTCTCTTACCTCTCTGATCATTGATCTGTAGCCCGCTAGTGCTTTTCTTGCTTTTTTCCTATTCTCGAAGATGGCGTTCGAAATCATACATTAGTTAAGGGTTTATATTAGAAATCCTCTAAAAATTTCGAATAATTACTATATATATATAATAATATATATATAATATAGTAGTATATATATATATATATTATATATATATATATAAATAATTAATATGAGTCAATACTTTTAGTATTTACAAAAACTATATAACAAATATTAATATGAGACAACAAATTATATAGACATCTAGAGGAAAAGCAAACAGTAAAATTTACAACATGAAAATTCTAGAGGAATAATACATACACATAAACACAAAACTCCGAGCTTCCGGTTATCTCGCCCGAGGAACTTCCGGACATCTAAAATGCTACTATGTGCTTACCGACATAACAATGAACTCAGTAAACAACTTCCACTTTCATTATATTATTTAACTATCTTATCATTCATTCATCAATTTAAGCAACTACATATCTTAATAAATCCTATTTTTCTTGGTTTTGGGGGCCAGGCCCCCTCACCCTCACTTATAGGACGACTGACGACGGGGGTAAAAACCTCTACCCAGGCAGCGGGTACCTTCCAACAATCATGGTTACCCAGTTTGAATAAGAAGTTATCTTATAACTAGAAAAGCCTTTTTAAAATAAAAAACAAAAATTTATAATATATATTAAGCATCCGCATAAAAAGCTACACGGTGTGAGCAAAAGAACCTTAAGGTATAAAGATCTGTATCACACTACTATGATTTGAGAAATAAACGCCTCGAATAACAAAATAAAAACTTCGGATATGTAAATATAATACCTCAAGAAACATAGAAGGCAGACACACATAAGTTCATAACTCTGTTACTATAGCTTTCCCGTAAATAAAATTAAAAAATACAATCCACCGTATGAAATACGTTATATACACTATAAAAAGCTGAGGTATAGTAGGTAGGTACTATCTCAGTAAGGTAATGAGATAACCATCTCTAACAACTTACTATTATATATATAAATTACATTACCAGCTCGAATCTACTTACATCACCTACAATAAGATAATATAACATATGAAGGTAGACACTTAATATAAATAGGTGCTATTATCTTAAGGATTATAGTAACGCTGATACTAGATATAGTGCTAGAAAGGAGGTAATGTAAGCATAACTATAAGCTCGTAGAGAGAGGAAGCATGCCTAACACCTTATTATCTAATTATACTAACATATCAGACTTACTATATACGTACCTTATATATATATATATATTATATAAAATTTTAAAAAATTATATAAACAGCCTAGAAAAGTTGACTTTAATTAGAGTCACTGAATTCGCAATGCATCCCCAAAAATCATCTAAAAATGCCCTGTGAATACAATGTATATAACTTCATAGTAAATATCCTAAAGCTATATAATTCGATTTAATAAAATTATAGATGTCCAAAAAATATTGACACCAAAAAATGAATACTTAACATCCATTAGAAAAAACATAGAATGTACGTATACACTCATTGTTCTAAATATGTTTAGTATTGAGAGCCAGGAATTCCATTCATGGCCCATACGCAAACCACCCATACTCCGGCTATTCCAGGCTCAACCAAAAATGTAATTCGTCTCAAATAATAGTTAAAATAACTAGCGCATTTCTAATTTATCTAAATTTAATTCTCTAACAATATAATACACTCATCCAATTTCAGCTTACTTAATTAAGTCCGTATATTTCATGTATTTATTTGAGGGGTCGGCGGCCTCAACCTCACCCTTAAATATTAATACGTAGCGGCTAATTGAGAAATATAATCAATTGGATGCTAATACAATGTGCATAACATAATTAAAAGTACACGTGCCAAGTTTAGAAGTATAGATACGATGACTCTAACACCTCTTTATTGCTCACAGACTAAATTGTTTTCATTTTTATGTGTTCATTATATAATACTTTCAAATAAAAATAATTGACCCTCCGAGAGCTCGGTACCTCATTAGACGTACCTCTAAAGCTAAAGTTATCGAGAGCCAAATCATACTAAATAAATGTGAAATCTCTACGGGAAGATTGATAACTAATAATTTTAGCAGATACAAATTTTATCCTATTCCCCTTGCGAGTTCTGATCACCCGTCATAAAGTTAGGGATCCTTTTCTGTACGTTAAATAATGAAATAAGAAAGCCATCTAGCATGAAAAAACGCATCTTTATGCCGATGTAAAATCAAGCAGTGCTTCTTCAATAGAAATACCAACAACGGCGGCTGAAAACGCTGTGACTCATACTGCTAGTTACTTACTGGGACATCTACTCCGCCTAATAACCAACCACATTCCCGGTTAGGTAATGGTGGCAAAATGCACCCCCACACTCACACACCCAGGCATACTAGAAGGCAGCCACCTCACGGAGCTCTGGCTTTACGATAAGCTCTAATGAAAACCATTTCAACCGTGTTAAGAATGAGGACATGGTTGCAAAATTATTTTATAATAAAACAAGGTAACACCTCTAGATGAGCCTCAGACTACTTGAGTAATATAAGAAATTTGAGCACCACCAGATATCCCCGTATACAGTAAACCACAGAAAATATTTCGATTCAGCGAGTACCCTAACTGATAATATTTAGATTATAATTCATATCGAAATACAAATATTTTTTCTTAATATATTTTAAAGGGCCCACCGTAATTCTCCAGTCATTAGTCGCAGCTTCAACCGAGTTAGAATATAAAGCGAGGAATTGATCGGATACACAGGGAATAAAAGTGATATTATCATATCCTCGTGAAGTAAAGTGAAAGATCTGAGCCATTTAAACCACCTAAATGCTATCTCTTAATGCTAAATTACGTGTATCGCCACCACACCAATCCCTATAACCTGCATCCTATAAAACATATCCTCAAGAATATTAAATAGTACACGACCGAATATAAATTAACTCGTGTTCTTATATATATGTACCTTGAAAAGTAGGTAATCTTTTCATTATGACACTTGAAGCAGAGAAAACAAAACGTTTCATCCGAAAAGGAAGGTAATAGAGATAAATTCTCAATTTTAATTAGTCTTTTCCTAAATAAATAGAGAAATCTCAATTTTAATTAGCATTTCCCTAAATAAATAAAGAAAAAAATGACCCCATGAATCATTTAAGCCTTTGGCCTTAAATAAATAAAAATGTCTCGGGACGTTATTTATTTAGAGTAGGAAAAATACGAAATATAAGTAACTAGCAGAATCTTAGCGAAAGATACTCTAATTAATTCCAAGCACACATTTTCTCCTTACAATAAATATAAAATAAATAAAGGAAAAAAATGACCTGAATGCATTAGCCTTTGCCTAAATAAATAGAGAAATGTCTCGAGCGTTATTTATTTAGGGAAATGCTAATTAAAATTGAGATTTCTCTATTTATTTAGGCAAAGGCTAATTTATTAAGGTTATTATCTGTAAATGCCCTAAACCCCACCTTATTAGAACCAAGCACTCTCATACGCCAATTCTATTTCAGGAGCGGAGACTTGCGGCAAAAAAGATGGCGGACAAGATGTCTGTTGTCATCAAGAAAAGTATAGTAATTTTTTACAATATAATACAATATGCCCTTAAAGTTTCGCTGAAATTATTTTTTGGGGAACTGTCTACCAAAACTAGATTTTTGTCATTTTCCAGGGAAATACGAAAAACGTCGGAAATGTCCAAGTAAACGGAAATAATTTTTTTAGATACATAATGACCAAAAAACAAAAGGTATTTACAAATTTGAATACATAACTTTATTAAAAGAAAAACAATATATTATAATCAAATGCATATTATAATGAAATATATAGAAAAATAAAAGGTTGCAAATGTATTTTTATATTTTGATATATTACAATCTAAATTGTTATCCCCAGAAATTCATTTTTCTTTTTCTTTTTATTGGAGAAAACTTATTTGATCACTTTTAAAGTTCAACACTTGTAAACAATTATTTTTAAACAATTTTTTAATCTATATGTTTTGAACACTTTATGATATGAACACTATATAACACATCGCGAACATAAAGCAAAGCGCATTAAACACTAAATTAAACACATTAAATACACTTTTGTTCCTGTTGTTCAGTAGATGAAGCGGTCTTCATTAAAAGCGAATCAACAAGTGAACAAGGAAGAGCTTGGTTGGTGTGTAAAAGCTTGATGTTGAATTCTCTTTCGCGATTTTGAAGGAAGTATGATCTAAAAAGAAGAATGTAGCTTTAATAAAGATAATACAGTAATACGGGTATGAGGACCTCCATTGTAGTAAACATATCATTATTCTGAAATTGATCCATCTCCATTCTTCCAATAAAATATATATATATATATATATAAATATATATATATATATTAGCTATTATATATATATATATAATATATTATATTAATATATAATATATACTATATATATATATTACTACATACGTATATATATATATAGATATTCTTATTACTATCATATATATACTATTAGCTGATGGACATGAATCGCATCCGCCTTTTTGCGGAACATCCGCACCTAAATTGACATTCCGTGCATCCGCATTCCTCACTTAACGGACACTCCCGCATCCGCATTCCGCATCCGCATCCTCTTTGAAAAAATGAGGATGTTTGCGGATTGTTATTCTACATTTCTGATAAGTGGTCCTATAACAAACTACCACATATCTCGCCTGCAATACTAGCTGCTATCTCTGCGAATAATATCACATTGGAGTTTATGGGAAATATTGCTAAATTCTCTGGTGTGGTAAACCCTAATCAGTCATCCCCATTTCGTCATGTGGTGGCGTGAGAGACTATATGCCGTCAGTCCTATATACGCCATATATTATATACTATATATATATATATATAATAATAATATATGTATACTAGCGCATCGTATACTATTAGCTCTACGCGCGTACACGACGATAAACGCATACTATCATATATAAATAATAATCCATTACGGACAGACAGTAACATATTAAATATTAACAACAATCACATCGTGAAGCTATAAACGTCAACAAGATATTATATCCACCCACTATATATATACTAATATATATATATATATAATTATATTATTACTTATATATATATATATATAGTATATGATACGTTATAAGTATATATATATATTATATATATATATATATATATATATAATATTATATATATATATACTATATATATATATATATTTATATATAATCTAGAACCGTGTACGTGGAAGCAAGAAATGAAGCGGAGGAGTGAAGAGGAGGGCAAAGGAGGAGGTGGCTGAGGGGGGGGGAAAAGGGCTAGGCAAAAAAAGGGAAAAAAAAAAACTTGAAAATTTGGATGATATGAAGGAAAGCAAGAAAAAGATTTTTTAGATTGGCAAGAAAGTATAGAGGAGCGAAGAGTTAGGTATGTAATATCAAAGACAAAAATGGAGAAACATTTGGTAAGCCCGGAGGAAAAAAAACAAAAGGTGGATAGAGTACTTTGATGAGTTTGTTGAATGGTGGAAGTGCAGTTTCGGAAGAGGAAGGGAGAGAGAGGAGGATGAGGAGAGAAACGTGGAGGGAGAATAGGATGAGGTAATAACGGAGAGGAGGAATTTGAGGAGGCGTTAAGGAAAATTAAAGAGCGGAAAAACTCCTGGTGAGGATGGAATAAATATTGAGTTGCTGAAGGAGGAAGGAGAGGCTGATAGCTTTGATGCTGAGATTTCTGAACAAGTGTTGGGTGGAGAGTAGAGTGCTGGAAGGTTGGGAGGTCAAATAATTAGTTTCCCATTTATAAAAGGTAAGGGGGACGTCAGGAAATTGCCAAAAAATTATAGAGGAATTCTCACTAATTGGATCACATGGCCGAAGTTATATGAAAGGAATATTAGAAAGAAATTAAATCAAAAATAGAGCCAGATTGGGTGAAGAGCAGTATGTGGGTACACGAGGTTCGTAGAAGTACTACAGATTATGTTTGCATTAAGAATAATGCAGGAAAAAGACATGGAATTACAATAAGAAGGCATATCATCGCCTTCATAGACTTGAAGAAAGCATTTGATTCTGCACCCAGAGATAAGCTGTGGAGAGTTCTGGAGAGGAATTATGAAGTTGGAGGCAGACTTGATAAAGGCAGTAAGAAGTACATTCGTGAATAGCATAAGTAAGGTAAGAAGTGTGCTGTCGCCGATACTGTTAATAGCGTATTTGGACACAGTAATAAGAGCAGTCAT
>JABUQX010074194.1:10000-12500 GCA_015478945.1 Trachelipus rathkii | reverse complement strand
ATAAGGAAGAGATATTAGGTAGAGTGAGAAAGGTGAAGATTGGTAAATGAGCTGATATAGATAAAAATACGGGTGAAATGATTAAGAATGGAAACGATATTGTGGTCAACTGGCTATGGAAGCTATATAGCAAATCTTTTGTGAATGTATATTTACAAAGGAATGGAGGAAAGCAGTAATATTATCCTTATATAAGGGTAAGAAAGATAATTGGAACTGTAAGAACTATTAGTTTATTGAGTGCTGTAGTGGTAACATACGCTGGTATTTTAGCTGAGAAACTGATTGGAAAGTGAATAGCCTAATATTAATAACGAATTGAAGCAGGGGTATGTTATGTTTTCATGGAGTTTAAATTTGTAAAAGGATGGGGTGATGAAAGAAATAGAAGTAGGGGCAGCAGGAGAAGAAGCTAGACTGATGGAGAATGTAATGGAGTGGAAACTGTCCTGCTTATTGTACGTTGTTGATTTGGTTTTGTGTAAAGAACCTGAAAAAAGTTTAGATAAGATAAGAGTAATATGTAGATAGTGGGAAGGAGAGTCCGCAGTGTGAAATTATTTTAGATGGAAGCATTTGGAACAAGTATCAGAGGTTAAATATTTAGGCTATATGTTTAACGAAAAAGGAAAGGATGATTCAGAGTGCAGTGGGAAAGTAGTAAATGGCAGAAATGTGACTGGTTCAATTAAATCTTGGTGACTGCATAGGTACTAAGTTTTGAGTGCGCTAGAGTTCTGCATAAAAGTATTTTGCTACCGATGTTAATGTATAATAATGAAACTATGAGCTGGAATAAGAGTTATAGATCTAAGGTTCAATCTGTTCAGATGGATAATCTGTTTGTGGTGTTTGGTGTGAGTAAGATTAAAAAATGAAAAATGAACGTGTTTGGGAGTTGTGTGGTGTGAAGAAAAGCATATAAATGAGAAAATAAACAAGAATGTATTAAGATGGCTTGGTCATATAGAAAGGATGGATGATAGCCTGTTGGTTAAGTAGACTTACATTGGTGAGTGGGCTGGGAATTGACCGGATTTGAGAACACAAGAGAAAGTGGGTTTGAATAATTTTTTTTTTTTACAGTTGTCACCACCCACCCTTTACTGGCAGAGCTCTATTAAAGGAGGAGGTGTTATACGCCTCAAACGTTTATCTAACTCAAATTACGCTGATGAGCACAGACGAAGGCTTTAAAGTGAAGGATATTAAATTCAGCAGGAAACATAAAAGATAGAAGAGAATTCCACAGAACAAAGGTGGCAGGAAAGAAGGAAGCACAGCAGCGAACTAGTCTGGAGTTACTAATATCAACACAAAACTCATGTGCTGACACAGCACTCTTTGTGGCTATCGATGGCGTCGTAATGGTAGTGGTAACGCGGAGTGGTAAGTTCCCTCGAGCACTTGTCGCTGCAGCACCTATATAAAAGAGATAAAGCATCAACATCTCGAAGCAAAGATATAGGGTCAAGTGAACTGGAATGTACAGAAAAATTTATAAGTCTTTGGCCTTTGGATTCGACCTCTATCAGAAATCCGGGTGAAAACCAGAGCCCCCTGTATGAGTAACAGTACTTGCCATATAAAGGGCGATGAGACCCTTTTACAGCTGGTGTAACTGAGAAGAGGAAAAAAATTCTCGCAGTCTAAGCAGAACTCCCCAGTTTCTTTGAGGCCGCCCCATGCAACCGTTGTGATGTGAGGTTTCCACTAGACCTTTCTTGTTTATGATAAGGCTAAGGGATGTTTAATTGTTCAAAAGGAGAGACTAGAGAACCGTCGAAAGAGATAGGAAAGTTAGTAACTGTCTTAGAGATGGAGATTTGTAGAAGTTAGGGTTTTAAAGAATTGAATTTCACAAGGTTGAGACGACCCAACCAGGAAATTCTGTCCAGATCAGCGAGAATAGAATCGGAATGATTAAGACGAGTGGCATTTGTAGAAGTAAAAGAAAGAGCAGAATTGAAATGAGTTGAAGAATGAAGGTCGAGTCATCGGCATATGAGTGGGTAGAGTTAGATGTGCAGGAGAGAAGATCATTAATGAAATCAGGAATAAAGAAAGAAGAAGTCGCCCCATTAACAACAGCAGATACTGATATATTTGAAAGAAGCTAGACTATAAAATAGGTCAAGAGAAGGGGGAAGCCTGAAGGAGGGAAGCTTGGAGAACAGTGGCGCGTGCCATACTCGGTCAAACTAATTGAATATGTCTAGAATCACCACGCAAGTCTACCCGTAGTTCCTAAGGGCGGAAAACCATAAATCTGTTAAATATGAAAGTATATCTTCAGTAGACCTCGAACGCCGAAAGTCGCACTGGCGATCGGAAAGAAGAAATGAGATTCCAGATGGTCTAAGAAATAAGAGTTGAAAAGGTTCCAAATATCTTAGATAGAATACAAGAGAAAGATATAGGGCTATAGCTAAAAGGACCAGAGTGACTTCCTTTTTTCGGAAAAGGTTTGAGATATGAGCGCCTCCAACACTGAGGGAAA
>JABUQX010074194.1:0-5000 GCA_015478945.1 Trachelipus rathkii | reverse complement strand
CGAATACATGCCTCAGTCCTCTCTGTCGCCAGGTTCCATTGCATGCCAGTGACAGTTGAAGCAAGGGTGTGATTCGCCCTAAACAGCGTTGGTTTATTCGACGGCGAGATCACGGGGCGAGGTTATGGTCATTAAACCCAGCTGTTACACGTATGTTTGAGATATGCCCCACAGAGAATTGATCCATGTTGTGTTAAGTCGGGTGAAGCAGCGCAAGGCCATGGAATTGACCAGGGATCTTCTGATTGCCATCTTCCCGGAAAAAGTTCTGTCGAGGTGAGGTTCGTCACTTAATAGCTGCATTTATGTGCTGGGCAGCCCCCATGCATTGTTAGTAATTAATTCTCGGTGTTTCTTAAGGTAATCACTTCAGGAGTTCAACAAGGAACGGTCTGCAAGGAAATGGAGGTACGTGTCCTGTCAAATTCCCTCGGAAGAACTTAAGGCCCGTATAATCCTACCATTGTGTATACAACCCAAACGTTTGGACTGAATATGAGCACTGTGAATGTAGACGGGGGTTTGTTCCGGCCCAATGTGCTGAAGTTCTCACCTTGTTACACATACCGTTTATTGTAAAAGTCGAGATTCATCGTCTATAGAGACATTTTCCAAACGTCACGGTACATCCATTAGAAGGCAATCAATGACAGGTTAGGAATCCCAGCCGCCCTTTTGGTCTCCACGATGCAAACCATGCACATTGTATGGCTTATATGGATACATGTTGTATGCAACACGAATCCATCATATGGTTTCCTTCTATATTCCCAAGACCGAACTAGCTTGCCATAATGAGGACGTTGGATTTTCATGAGTGTATAGCAGAACGTCCAGTTCGATGTCGAATGTACGGACACGACCCCCCTCCCGTATGTGATGGAGGTGGTCCTTTGAAAACCGTCTTAAAACTCTATGGAATGCCCATGTGGCTCAGTCGGTCGTCGAAATGTGGATACGTTTCCATATCTGCAGCAAGCTCTGCGAGCATTCCTGTTGTGCGTAATGTACGCTCTCGCAACACTGTCACGCTTTTCGTCCTGCATATACTGGTCACGTGGCATGTTTCAAATGTATGGCTCTGACTAACAAACTACTCTGAAGTTATACGTTTCACTACACTTTCTTAACGCAATAATTCAGGTTATGAACATAACTCCATATGAATAGCTGTTAGTTTGGTTGTACCATTACATTGGCCGTATTTTATTATGTACATAGTAAACATATCATTGTAATCTTAAAAAGGGTATCATTAGGTATTTTAATTTAATTCCTTGTTAGCGTATAACGATATTTAAACGACTACTGGATATATGCCTATTGTATTTAACCTAATTATTTCAAATTGACACGTTTCGGCTTTTGTAAGCACATGATGTCTTCGGAGGACGTCTAGTTGTTTATGTATTTGCGTGGAAACGAAATCAAATCCGTATCAAATAAATTGTCGGATGAAGAGCCGCACCTGCATTTTTTATGTGGCATTTCACAGAAGCCATAAAAAATATATCGTCCCAGTCGACACTCGCTGTTTGTGCGCGGTTTTGTATTGCGCTGCGCCGACACAACGCAACGTAACAATCCCATCTCCTTAAATTGAATTAAATATTCCGAAATTATAATTCTTTACACATTTTCATACTTAAACATCCGTACGGTGATACACCGCTGTACCATAACTCGTGAGACACCCTGTAATAATATATATATAATATATATATAATATATAATATATAATATATATATCTATACTATTATATATTAATATATAATATATAATATATATATAAATAATATATATATATATATATTATAGTATATATATATATAAATATATATATAAATATATATAATAATATAAATATATGATATATATATATATAAATATATTTATATATAATATATATATATAATATAATATATATATTAATATATATAATATATATTATATATATATATATATATATTATATATATAGATATATACATATATCAAGAGGTGGGCGGCTCCGTCAATTTAAGTCCGCATTGCGGAATACCAAAAATAAATTGAGGAATTGCGATTGCAATAATTTGAAAAATGTTGCGGAATTGCAGTTTCGGAATGCCTATATCATTCGAACAATTTAATCAGCAATTCGTCAATTAGAGGACTAATAAAATTTTTTTTTGGAATTTCATTGAATGCAAAATTTATAGTCCAACAATTTTGGCATCTTTGGTACCCCTGGCAGCAAAAACAACCGAAAAATCGTATTTTTAACATTCGTATTTTACTTAAAGTTTTTGTAATGATAAGTAATTTAATAAAAAACCTAAAGGCTTAAAATGCATGAATAAAAGTTTGAAAATCAACAATTTATTCTTTACTTTTATACAAATTTCTAAGCTTAAGTTATATGAATATAATGTTCATGAAACGTGTCGCCACAAATTTTAAATAATGTATAAAATGTAATAAAAAGTATTGTTACAGGTAAAACATAGAATGATGAATAAAAATAATATAACATAACATGTGTACCAACGTCGAAGTCTAAAAAAAGAATATATATATATATACGTATATATATATATATGATATATATAATAATATATATATATATATACTATATAAATATAAATAATATAGTATATATCATATATAATATATGATATATAATAATAATATATATATATAATATATAATTTTCAAATTATTTGAATATTTCCCCCAACGAGGAAAGAACCTACTAGGGAAGTAAACTATCCGGTTATCCGGCCGATAACAAATGATTATCTGGCCGGATACCGGATAGTTAAAAACTTGGCCGGATAGGCCGGATACCGGAACATAGTTGCCTGGATATCCGCCCATCGCCTACTTTTTTATTCAATTTATTTCTGACTTTTGTTATATAAGTTTTTATTTAACATTTAAACTTTGTGTTTTATTTTTTTTCTAACTATTTTTTTAACAAGTTTTATTTTACATTTATACTTGTGTTAATTTTTTTATTTTAATTTTTTAAATTTTTTTTATTTAATTTTATTTTTCTAACTTTACTTTTTTTAATAAGTTTTCATTTACATTATACTTTGGTGTTTTAATTTTTTTATTTAATTTTTAAAAAAAATTTTTTATATATTTATTTTCTACTTTATTTCAAACTTTTACTATTTTGTTTATTTAGCTTTAACATTTTGTGTTTTTAACTAAACAAATTATTAACGTTTGTTTATAACGTAAAAAAAAATACATTTACATACCTTCAACTCAGTAAATAGTTATATCAGTTAATCCAACACCCCCTCCCCCTCCTCCCATTTCCATGATTATTGATCATTGATCTATTGTCTATTGATTCTATTGATCTATTGATTTAGGTCATATTTTTACTAAAATTATCATGTTTACATACCCTAAAACAGTAAAAAATCAGTAAATCAGTTAATCAAAACCACCCACTCTATCCTCCATCTGTCCGTGATCTGATTGATATATTGATCTATGATCTATTGATCTATTTATCTATTGTTGTTCTTTAAACATTTTGTTTACTAAAAAATTTATTCTTTTTATGTTATAACTTAAAAAAAAAAGTTGCATTTTTAAATTACATAGTCTAAATCAGTAAATCAGTAAATCAGTTATTCAAAACCACCCCTCTATCCTCCTACCCCTTGCTATGATCTATTGATCTATTGACCTAATGGAGCTATTGATCTATTGATTCAAGTCATATTTTGTATAGACAAAACAAAAACTTTTCTACTTTTATGTTTATTGAACGTAAAAAAAAATTGTATTTTTAACATACCTTAAAGCAGTAAACTCAGTAATCAGTAAATCAGTAAATCAGTAAAGCAGTAAATCAGTAAATCAGTAAATCAAACACCTATCCAACCACCTACCCAAACATATATCCATTGATCTATTGATCTATTGATTCTCATTGATCTATCGATCTATTGATTCAAGTCATATTTTTTATTAAAATTTATGTTTTGCAAATACTCTAAAAGCAGTAATCAGTAAATCAGTAATCAAAACTACCCTCCAACCACCCTCCTACACCTTCCATGAATCTATTGATCATTGAATCTATTGATCATTACATAATGATTCAAGTCATATTTCTTTATTAAAGTTTGTTTATTTTTACTACCCTAAAGCAGTAAATCAGAGTTAATCAAACTGCCCTCCAGGCACCCTCCTACCCATTCGTGGTATATTGATCTATTGATGCTATTGATCATAATGATGTCAAAGTCATAATTTTGTATAGATATAACACAAAAACTTTTATTTATTTTTGTTTTGTTTCTTTAAACATTTTGTTTTTACTAAAAAATTTATTCTTTTTATGTTTATAACTTAAAAAATTTGCATTTTTTACATACCCTAAAGCAGTAAATCAGTAAATCAGTTAATCAAACCACCCACACTATCCTCCTACCCATCCATGAATCTATTGATCTAATTGATCTATTGATCTATTGACTATTGATCTATTGATCTTTAGTATAGACATAACACAAAAAACTTTTATTTATTTTGTTTTGTTTTCTTTAAACATTTTGTTTTTACTAAAAAATATTCTTTTTATGTTTATAACTTAAAAAATTTGCATTTTTACATACCCTAAAGCAGTAAATCAGTAAATCAGTTAATCAAACCACCCACTCTATCCTCCTACCCATTCGTGATCTATTGATCTATTGATCTATTGATCTATTGATCTATTGATTCAAGTCATATTTTGTATAGCATAACATAAAAATAAATTCTTTGCTGTAGTTGTTGTTGTTGAAATGTCGTGTTTGTTGTTGCATTTGTTGTAGTTGTTGATGTTGTTGTTGTTGAAAATGTTTTTGTTGTTGCTGTTGAAATGTTGTTGTTGTTGTTGTTGTTGTTGTTGTTGTTGTTGTTGTTGTTGTTGTTGCTGTTGTTGTTGCTGTTGTTGTTAAATATATCAAACGTCAAAGTTAAATTGAAAAATTATGTCAACACTTTTT
>JABUQX010074193.1:5000-18387 GCA_015478945.1 Trachelipus rathkii | reverse complement strand
AATTAAAAAAAATTAAATGCATATTGAAGTTCAAAAAAAAAAAAATCAGTTCTCTTTATAGCAAATCAAATTTTTTTACTTTTCCTTACCTAATTATCAGATTCCGATACCATTCCGATACTAATTTTTATATTGCTCCCTAGAATACCAGGGTTGACACGAAAAAACTCAAATGATTTAAAACGAATGATTTTTTTACGTGATTTTTTTGATTTTTTTGTTTTTTTTACGCATATTTTTTTCCTTAAATTTATAATTAATCCTAGTTATTAACTAATTAATGATAATTATATTTCATCTATATAATAAGTAAATTCATCAATTTAGTTTTAAATCATTTTTAATAAAGAAATAAATAAAATTAGAACACTCAGAAATTATACAGTATATATATAATTTAAATAGCTTAAATAAAGTAAATAATAATTATATTTACTAAACTTATTATTCTGACGAGCAGTTGAACCTTCCTATGTGGGTGTAAAAAATAAAAATTAAAAAAAAATTTTGCCTAAAAAAATAAAAAATAAAATAAAAAAAAATTAAAAAAAAATAAAAAATAAAAAATTGATGTTTCCTAAAAAAATTAAAAAAAACCCAACCCTGTAGAATACAAATGCCCTATATATATAATATATATATTATATATATATATATTATTATATATTATTATATATATATATATAATATATAGTTATATGATTATATATATATATAATATATATATAATATAATATATACTATAATTATTATATATATATATATAATATATTAATATCATATATATGCACAGTTGGTTATAGAATCGTTATTTTTTTTATATTTTGTTTAAGGAAATATTATTTATTAACTTATTAGTCTTTACTACCTGAAAAATTCTTCCTTGGTAAACATATTCCGTTGGGGCGAAGAAAAAGGAAAAGAGAAAAAAATTTATATAACAAAAAAAAGTGTTTACATTATTATTTTATGGCAGGTATAGTTTGGTGTCCTTACAAAATTTTCATTTCCGGAGGACTAAAAATTCTCTATTATTGGCCTTGCCAGTGGTGTTTATTAATTATTCTGTGGAAACATTTTGGATATTAATAAAAGATGTTTAGCATTTCATAATGCAAAATATATATTATTATATATAATATATATAATTATATATATATATATATATATATATAATATATATTATTTATATATATATATATATAATATATATATATATATATTATATTATATTTTATATAATATATATATATTATTTATATATCTATATTATATATATCTTATATATATATATAATATATGTATAACCACACTATATATAATAATAATAATACTATATATAATAATAACAATCAAAAACTATTAGTAAAAACATACTGACTTATGATTACTATATTCATATACTACCGTGTACGTATACTATACGTTACATCACTGTGGTACCTACTACTTTTTACCTACGTATCTTATGCATATCCTCTAGTGAAACATGCATCCTTAATCTACACCATATCCTATATTTTATATCCCCTTTTAAAAACGGTTTGTAATTTCGAAAATGTTATCATAAAAAACATAACAATTCGAAAGGAACAGAATACCCCACTTTTGTTTTAGGTTAATTTTTTCATTAGTCTGAAAGGAGTATAAGGGGCAAACTGTTTTAAAGAGTTAAAGATAAAGTAATAGTCTCTTATCATATCTATAACATTTCGTCTAATAATGAACGTAATTATCAATAAAGAGAGGAAACACCAGCCCCGGAATTTAATTCATAAAACTTAAAAGAAGTTTGTTTTTTGAACTGATCGATAACAGGAAGGGAAACGTAAAATAAGTATTAAAAATGAACCTGGAAAAAGAGTATAATGTTTTAATTTTTCATTTTACCAACATATTTATGCGCTGGCAATTGTTTTTTTTTAAATTTTTAAAAGGCTTTTTCAGACGCTCCAATGATGAAATAATTACTTTAATTCCCCCCCCCCCCCCCGAACCATTAAACAAATGTGCGTGGCCCTGCAGTTGATTTACCACTAAAAGTTAATTATAACATTCCTAAGTAACTAGTAAGGGAAAAGAATCAAACTAAAAACAGGTATTCTTATTAAGTATACAGAAATATATATATATATTTATTAATTATATATATATATTATATATATACATATATTTATATATATATATATATATATTATATATATATATATAATTTAGTATATATATATATAATATATTAAATTATATATATATATATATATAGAGAAGAAGAGAGAGAGAGAGAGTCTGATTATGCTATAGGTGGAGCAGACAACCGCCTTGGTAATCCCTGCGTGTTATAATATTACACCCGTTCTAAAAATGTTTGTCCAAAACGTCCTGAAAATTTAAAGGTGATGTTCAGGGTAAGAAGATGCTCCCGCTTTCTTCGGATGTGGACGATTTTCAGTTAATAGTAAAGTTTTTGGGTTAATTATATCTGGGCATTGGGAAATGACAAAAAATGTTCACATCCTTAGTGATATATATATATATATATATATATTATTATATATAATTATATTTATATATATATATATATACTATATATAATATATATATATATATATATATATATATATTATTAAAATATTATATATATCATATAATATATATATGATATATTATAATTATATTAATATATATATTATATATATATATATATTTAATATATATATTATATATATATATATAATATTATATATTTATAATATATATATATATATAATATATATTATATATATATATATATTTCACCCATGCAGGAGCGCGAATTTTGATTTGCCTAAGAACCAGCGACCTTTGATCCAGCCATTTTTCTATTATATGATATATATATATATAATTATATATATATATATATATATTATTATATATATATAAATAAATATATATTATATATATATATATATATATTATTATTAGTATATATATATATTATTATATTATTTATATATAATATATATATATATATATATATATATATATATAATAATAATATATATATATTATATATATATTAATATATTATCAGTACATTGATGTAGCATTTGGACGTTTCCATTATATAAAAGTATTCATTTAAAAATAATCGTTATTGCAAAAACAAATTGCGAGGAAAAGAAAAAAGTATAGTTAGTAATGATTTATACTGGTGGTGCACTTTTATAATATTATAATTATATATATATATATATATAATATATTATAATATATATATTATATATTATATATATATATATATATATATATACGTATATTTATATATATATATATATATATACATGTATATATAATATATATATATATATATATGATATATTATATAATATATATATAATATTATATTATATATTATACTTATATATTATATATATATGTTATGTATATTACCATATATATTATATATATATATAAGTACTTAATATATATAATATATATATATATATATATATATATATATATATATATATATATATATATATATGAATATTATATATATATATTATATATAGTACTAATTATGATATATATACTATTATATATCACTAAATAATATATTATATTTATTATATATATAAGTATATTATATATATATATATATATATACATATATATAAATATGTAATATATATATATATATATATATATATATATATATATAATACTATATATAATTAATATATATTATATATATATATATATATTATATATATAATAAAATAATATATATTATATATGTAGTTGGCATGGAAAAAATCAAATATTTAAATCAACTGATTTTTACGTTGATTTATTTTGATTTTTTTTGTTTTTTTTGATTTTTTTTATTTTTTTGATTTTTTTTGGCCAATTCTCTTTTCCTAAATTAATAATTATTCCTAGCTATCACCTGATTAATGATAGTATATGTTCCTCTACATAATAAGCAAATTCATCACTGTAGTTTCAAATCATTTTTAATAAAGAAATAAAGAAAATTAGATTACTCAGGTATAATTACAATATGTTATTATATATATATAATATATATATATTATATAATATATATATATATATATATATAATATAATTATATATTATATATATATATATATATAGTATATTATATATATATTTAAAATAAATTATTATATATAATATAGATAAGGTGCAGAATTTTTTCTTTCTTTAAAAAATATATATATATATATATATATATTTTAAATTGCAGAATGTTTATATATATAATATATATATATATATATAATATATATTATATAGATATATATAAATATATTATATATATGTATTAATATATTATATATATATATATATTATATTATATTATATATTTATATATATATTTATTTAATATATATATATATATATTTACCGATATATATATATATATATATATATATATATATATATTATATATATATATTATAATATATATATATATATTATTATAATATTATACAAATATATATATATATATTATATATATATATAAACCAGCTGGAGCAATGACTAACAACGAACAGAAGGACTCCATCAGTTCAAAATTTCACTATTAACTTACTCACCCAAGACAGAAGGAGTCTAACATCCCCCCACCAATATTTATATCACACAATAGACTCCTTCTCAAAAAACAACCCACCATCCTACGGTTGACCTTTAGCACACATATGAAAAGGATGCTTGTCCTAAACACACTAACCATCATCTACTAAATAAAATTAAAAATTCTCCCTTTAAAAGTTAATCTTAACATAATAGGACGTCATTTTAGCTAGTAAATAAGTCTCAATAGATCACACCCTGAATCAAACATTACAACAACTTCCCCTCGCATAAAGAAGGGAAATTATTAGCTATTATAACATATACAAAACTCTTCCTCCCCCCATCTCCAGATACTCCTATTACACAATTAACTCTAAGAACGGTCTCTGCTAGTGTTGACCGAGCTCCGGATTTTTGCCCACCGCACCGGGGGTCGTGCACAGCACCGCACCGCACCACCCATCATCCTACCGCACCGCACCACACCAAACCGTCTCTTTTGCAGTGCGCACTGCACCGCACCATGAGCGAACCACAGCACACCGCACCGCACCAAAATTTGCGCACCACGCACCGCACCCGGCACCTCAGCCGACATTAAGTATTTATTATAGTATTAATAGTATATTATATATATATATATATATTATATATATATATACATAAAATATTAATCTTATATATATATTATATATATATATATGTATATATATTGATCAGTGTACCAGGACCCATCCAGACTCACAAGAAGCGGCCTACTGGGCGGAAAATCAGCACATGGGAGGCGTCCTGTCATAGTAAATATATTTCAAATGTCAATGAAAGATTGGTGAATGGTGAAATGAAATTCAGTCGTCAAAATAAATGAAAAACTAAATGCCAATTTATCATTGCATTATTAATAGCCCTAACATTTCATAACACGATCCAATGTTATAAAGAATATTCACTTCTTGAAGATACAAGAAAATAGTTACTGCTTAAGTGGGAAGATTCAGATAAGATAAGGGATAGTCTTTTAGAAGGTGTTTGACGCAAAAGTAGCTGAAAATGACGACGGCGATAGGGTCCAGATGGGGGAACAATCAATGAAGATATGGTGAACAGATTGCGGGCTGTGGCGACGGCAAAATTTGCAAATGGGAGGAGGGTCCCTTGACATATAGTGATTGTGAGTGATATTGGCTTGATCAATACGGAGGCGTGCAAGTATCACCTCGTGTAAGCGCTTTCGTCTGTGGGAGGAAGACCACTCACCAATGCTCGGCTTTATGTTTTTGAGTTTCCCTCCACGCCGATCACGCGTCCAGCACTCTTACCAACAGGATCGAAAGCCTTGTCGGAGAGCAAGGGGTAGTAATCGGTTGATGGGAGCGCCTTGTCGAATGGCTTCCGGGAGGTACCTGGAACAAACTCCGAGAAGAAGAGGCGGCCATTTTGTCCTCTCTGATCAGGCGACTTCGTGCCGTACCCTGCATGTGAGGGGGTCCAACAGTAAAATAATTTGTTCTTACGGGAAAGAAATATATATATATATATAATATATATATATATATATATAATATAATATAATATATATTATATATAATATATATTATATATATATATTATATATATATATATATATATATATATATATATATATTATATTATAGTATATATATATATACTATATATATATATATATATATATATATATATATATATATATAATATATATATATATATTATTTATATATATATATATATATATATATATATATATAATATATTACAATATATATACTATATATATTTATATATATATATTATTATTAATTATAATATACTATATATATATATATATATATATATATAATATATATATATATATATATATATATGTGGTCAAATAGACTAATTTGCTCTTCTAATTGACCATCTGGAGGAGTTGGTTTAATAAACGCTTCAATTCCTTGAGATATTTTATTACTACATCCTAAATTACTTCCAAACAAATCTGAAAAATACAGTTCCTAACTGTATCCAAAAACCTGTATAAAAAAACAATAGAAAATATGATATGAGTTAAATGATGTTAAATATGAATATACATAGTATTAAAAAAATTACATATTAATTTATCAATTAATAATTCCAATTTGTAATTAAACAATATTATTTCCAATTAAAAATATTAATTTATGTCATTAACACATCAAAAAATTTTCAATATTATAATCGATATCTTTATTAAAAATAAAAGTATCGATTACAATATTATTAATTACAATATATCCAAATATTAATTAATAATATATTTCATGAAATATGGCAAACATTCTTTATTTTTAAAACAATAAAATATTGAGAAGTAAAACAGGCTTTAATTATTTTACAAGATTATTTTATTATTATTTTATAATTAATTTTGAAACATTATTATTATTATTATTATGATTCAAGTGATTAAACAGATGTTTACCTTTGTCCAGGCGATGGAAAAATCCTATGTGAGAAACATCTTTGTCTATCTCACTAAAGGTCTAATCTCTTGCCTGTTATAATTTATATTTCATTTTATATTAAATTGGCCTAGAAGAAAAAAACATGTACATGTTACTTGTAATATTACATGATAGATGTGCTATGTAATGATTACTGTAGATGTACTTGAAATAATGATTACTATAAATGTATTCACATTCGTTTAAGAAACTTCTACTTATCTCGTGTTAACTTTTTTGTTTTCGTTCGCGCTCTCTCGACAACACTACTAGTGCTAGTTTCTTATTGTAGCTGTTATCTTAAAGCATGGATCAGGCCCTAACAAAAATTTCTTGTTATCCACTACTTTTTTTATAAGCTCTAATCCCCATCACCCTCTCTAATCATTCCCAATCAAGTAAATCTCTTCATAACCCTAAGACTAATACTCCCTTCTCCATCCCCACCAATGCTCTCGCTCGTGCTCTTCATATCCCTTTTCTTGGAAGTGAAAAGTTCTAAAATGGGATTTTTGAATTAATTTTAGATTTTTAAAATCATTTGGAATCCGGATGGATTTTAGGAAATGGATTTTTGGAATGGATTTAGGGAACGAGATATGTCCACAGACTAGGAATATATTGATCACAGACTTATTTCAACATCCTGGCTCCAATTTTATGATCCAAAAGTTTAAAAAGTGTTGAGTTAGGTAATAAAAAAAGATATTAAAGTAAGATTTGTTTTTGAATTATATGCTTTTAAATATCAACAAACTTAGTTTCTTGATTTCAAATATTGTGAAATATTTTTACAATAAGGACTCTGCCTTCAGAAAATTAAAATTCATAAGGATTTTAATTCCATTAGTACTATAAACATATAATTCAAAAATAAATGCAGAAAGGATATTAGTCATGCAGAAAGGAGATTAGTCCAAGTTAGCGATATTAGAATATAATTCCACTTCTTGAGAAGTAGATTGCCTATATGGAATTAGGTAGGGTGGCATAGGAGGTTTGGTTTATTAATTGATTGTCTATAAATTTTATGGGAGGTATGTACAAGGGTTCAATTTTCAATTTTGATTCATGTGGGCGAATTTTGAACTGGTTTACTCTATTGGGAAAGGGTTGAAATGTATATTATGCGAAATTGGAAATCTTGGGGTTCTCTGAATTTAATTCTTATCAAACCATTATTCATACACAATGCTTTTCTATAAGACCAAGTCAATATAATAATCACTAATGTATGAAAATGAATAAAGATAACACTAGTTAGTTCCTCCACGCATATATGGGATTAACCTTAACTTGAGATATGATAATAGGAGTGTAATGGTAATGTCGGATTGGTCATGATTATTAATACAATGTCTAAGTCTCTATATTTCCTACTAGGTACTTCTTGCATATTTGAAATTTTGAACTTATGGTGCTCGTAAGAAGATAGTGTTTTTTGTAAAGCAACATGAAGTAAAAAATTAAAAAAAAACTTTATTTATTGAGCAATTAATGAAGTTAAGTGAAATATTCTTCCTCTTAAATGAATGGGGGGGTTTTTAAAATTTATAATTAAGCAGAGGTAAAAAGTACAACCGTGAGAATATTGAAAATAAAAATTATTTATTATGCTGTACAAATGAGGTTTTCGCTAGTATATTAGAAGACTTCTAATTTTTTCTGCGAAAAAGATCATAATAGTGAAATGTCCTAGGGTTACTGTAAAGGGTTCTTTTGATTTAAAAATAGTTATAGGACATGACGAGAAATTAGTAGTATAGTTAAGCAGAAGCGATAGCAAGCATGTTTTGTCATCAATGGATGTAAAAGGTTGTGATTGAGGGCAAACTGCTGTTTTCCCTATGTTGCGACAATAGTCGTGAACCGAATTCCGCAAATAAGTATATTTTCGCTGACCATAATTAACGAAAAGGTAATTATTCGGTGTATTATACATTATTCGAACGGACGTTTCATTAAATGGAATGAATGTTGGGAATGGAATTAACTTATATGAAATAAATTTTTCATTTGAAATGAATGGAATTAATGTAATTAATTCAAATGGGTTAGTGGTTGATTTTATAGTCCATGAGTATGTCAAAAATGAATGGTATGTTGTTGCTTCTAATGGTATGATAGGATGTAGTTTTGTGGTTTGTGTCATTTCTAATATATATGGTAACAAAAAGATGGGTGAATAAAGTTGGTCATTAGTTATCTTGTTTTTAGCTAATTGTAATGAAGTGATAACTAATTGATGTATCATTGTAATACTGTTAACTGAATGTTCAACTAATGTAAGTAATGATTTGATACTACCTAGTTGATTAAGTATGTTGTGGGTTGCAAGTGATCTGTTTTGGTATTCAATTAATTTTTGTAAGTTAATTTGAAATTCTGTTAATGTTCGGGTATTTGACTTTAACTGTTCTTTAAGTTCATTAATTAGTAAATTTGAAGTACTCGCAAAGTTTCCTAATATATTTATCTTTTTTCTTAAAAATTTAATTTGTTTATCAGTAGCGGTACCAAATAAAATATTAAGTAAATATCTCTCCGCCCAATTCGAAAGAGTTCTTTGTACCTTGTTTGGAGTGATCCATGGTAAGCTTTTTAGTTCAATCAATTTAAGGATATATTTAGTTCTAATTTTAATGAGTTGAAATTCCCATTTATGTGCTCTTTGATTTATAGAAATATTAATAAAAGTATCATTAAACGCAGGTAAAAATTTATCTTTTAAAGTATCTACCATTTTGGTAGTTCTAAAAAATTAGTTAAGTTTTAATTTCTGATGGGGCATTCTAAATAAACAATTCAGGTCAAGATATCCTTCATAAAATTACTTCCCGGATGATTACAAAATGTACCTGCAGTACTCGTGTTTCTTCATTTATGTTAGTGAGATGGATAAGACTCAGGTAAAAGAGATTGCCCAAAAAACTGGTAACGTAACATTTTCATTTACAGTCTGCTGAAATGAATACTTCGATTGAATAAATGAGTCGCCGTTCTCATTAAAGTTAAATTAAAATAATTAATTTTAAATGTTTTACCTTTTGTATAGGTGAGTAAGATATATACTAAATTACGTTATTCTTAAAATTTAAAATTGAATCAAGTTTGATGTGTTTCTATAATAAATTTAATAAATGAAATCAAATTTATTGGATCTGATAATAAAACTAAAGATAATTAATCTTTAACATTCTGGTTATACTTAAAAATGCAAGAATAAAAGTTAAAGAAAGCTTTAAGTAAAAACTTAAAATTGTAGCATTCTGATTATCATGAAATTAAAAATTAAAAATTAAAAAAGATTCTTAATAATAATTAAAAAATTCTGATTATATAGCATGAGGCTAATTTAATATTAATTAAAGCTGATCAGGGGCTAATTAATATTAATCAAAGCTGATTATATATATGGCATAAGGCTAATTCTGAATTAAAAACAATTAATTAAAAAATTAATTAAATTCTTAATATTAATTAAAAAAAAAGCTGATTATATTTTTATTATTCTAATATTAAAACGAAATTTTCGATTTTTATTTTGTTTTTCTTTTTTATTATAAATAGATAACAATAATAAAAATAGGCGTCAGTATATCGACGCCTATTTTTATTGCGAAACGTAAAGTGAAAATTTTTCTATTTTTTTATTGTTTTTAGTTTCAAAGAAAAGACTGACCCCTGGGGGCAAAAAAAAATTTTCCGAATTCGTAACGGACATAATAAAAATATGGAAACTTATACTTAAAAGATTAAGAATAGAAAAGGGTAAAAATGTGTATTTTGTGTATTGTAATAGAAAATATAAATTTAAACCTAAAGGTTATGAACACAAATAAAATAAAATAAAAAGATTTATTTTACAAAAATTTTTATACATCTAAGAGATTTTAACTTCTTAGGAGGGGCAAATAGTAGAGTCTATTGTCCTTCTAGTCATTTCCAATTGCAAAACAACTGGAGGTCTCTGTAATTCTGTTTCAGATGACTCCATTGTTGCTTCTTCGTTCCTTGATGGTAGTGTACGATGTATGAAGAGTTTCATGTGTTTACTTTCATTCTCTTGTTGACCTTCTTGTAACTCTGCCGTTCCACATCGCCTCGGACCTTTGAATTTGCATGGTGATGAGGTGCTATACGACGGTATCTTCTTTCCCTATTATCTTGTGGTGCTATCCGGACGTTGATATATCCATAATTTCTTCTGGAGGTGTTACCACATCATCTTTGGGAAGTGTTTCAGCGGAATTTGGCACATTTTCCCCTACAGTTCCATCTGCAAGTGGTGATCTGCAAGTGGTGTTACCAAAATTTCCTCTTGTACTTCTGCAATGACAGGCTGTTCCTCATGTTCAGAACTGTCTGAATATATATGAATCCTCTTGTCTGATTGGTGATAGAGACGGTCTATATCCTCTTACTTGATTGCTTGTTTGGGGTGAGTAGAATTCATCAATCTTCTCGTTTGAGGAGTATCAGGTATTCTTTGGTTACAAGAAGTTTGTGTTTCTTCTACAGGATTTCTGTTTTCTGTGGTGAATCCTTGTATAACGTTTTGTTCACATAAAAAAATTAGGGGCGAATCCACGAAGGAAGTGGTTGGAGTTTCTTGATCATCTTCCTGTCGATCCACTTCTTCAGTTTCCAGCATGTTGTTCTTTCTGTTGTATCTTTTGGGGAATCCAATGTTTCTTGAATTGCATCTGGATTCCAAATCTCATCATTATCAAACGAAAAATGAGATTCTGTAATCTTTTCTACTGGAATTATTTTTGCATTATCCCGGTGAACCGGAAATAACTTCGTTGAATTTAAACAAGAAAGCATAAGCTTATTTGGCTCTTTTATCTGATTTACAATAAAAGGTCCTTCAAATCTTTTGTTCAATTTGGAACTTTGTTCTGGTTATCCTTTTACAGCATTTTACAAAACATAATCGACCCACTTTTTATCTCTTTGTTGTAGCATGTTGTGCTGTTGTTCCATAGCTTTAATTGTTTCTTTTTCTAGATTTTCTAGCTAAGTCTCTTATTGCTTCCATTCTTTCCACTACGACATCTACTTCATCTGAAATGAATTTTCTATTTTCCGATTTATTTGTAAATGGAGAGACATAATCAGGCATCTCGATAGGGAAGTACTCTTTAGTATCCATGTAGGACGAAAATGTGGAGATGAAATCCAAATTGATCTGATTATTCACGATTGTGTTCAATTACGCTATTTGAGCCAAAAGATAAGGTATTTTGACCAATCCTATGATTTATCTTTTTTACAAAATGACGAAGGAGAATTTTCAATATCTGCATGTGTCAATCTTTCTACGTACACCATTTTGATTGGTAATTTTGTACGGGCAGTAATATTAACTTTTTTATCCTCCAAGCTTTACATAGCTCTTTTTGAAGGCAGCTGAAGTAGAATTCGTGGGGTGGCATTGTCCGAGGCTGAACTTCTTGGCTCGAAGGCCGACACTTATTATTCTTTTGTAAGCTTTGAGCAAATTCTTGGGGCTTGTTCTTGATTTACAGCGACTTAATTCGCAATAACTGTGTCCAACACATCTCTGAATACAAGAATGTGTTTGGCGCCTGAAATTGAACATGTGGGAAGTTTTCCTATACTATCCACATGTACTCTAGAAAACGGAGTATAAGGAAGAGGCCATCTGTTTATTTCTGCTTTTGGAGGCCTAGGACCTTTAACTTTGGCACAGGATACGCACTGAGAACAGTACTCCTTTACTAACTTACTTAGATGAGGAAAAACGTATCTTTCTCTAACTCGTTTTTCAGTCCTCTGTTGTCCTCCATGCCCACTTCCAAGTGAAGAATGGCAATGATCAATTACTGAGTAGATCATGCTATCTGGGACCTGTATAACATAAGGTTCCTTTCTGGTTGCATAGTACAATACTTTCTTATGAAAAATATGTGGATAAGTTTTAGGGTTTTCCTTAGCCCACTTAACTAATTCTTTTAATCTAGGGCAATTTTCTTGTTCCCTATTGAAGGTTTCTTTCGTTAAAATAAAATCTTTTCTTGGTAACATCGGTTTCTTTTCTCCTTTAACCCTAGAACGGGGTCCTGGGGTATAGCTCACCCCACCGAGTCGCAAAAAATCGATATTCCGAAATTATTATCGATAGGTGCGTGATAGACCGAAACAATATCGATTATCTTTTAGTGACTGTTGAGGGTTTGTGGGGGGATGATGCGCTAACTCCTGCTTCTCATAGTTTTAACAACATAGACCATAGGGGTTAGTGTAACCCCAAAAACCCGTTTTTTGGATTTATAAATAAATTG
>JABUQX010074193.1:0-2500 GCA_015478945.1 Trachelipus rathkii | reverse complement strand
TAAAAATTTCAGTGAAATACATTAGAAAAGATGTTAAAGAAGTAATGTGTATCATAACTATTTAAAAAAAAATTGTTTATTTAGTTTTTAAAGTGTTATTTTTTTCCTCTGGGAGTTTGTGATACGTCAACCCGTTTAGTTTTCAAAAAAGCAAAAACCGTTCTAGGGTTAAAAGAAATAGGACGTTTGGAGCTTTTCGCTGATGGCCTACTCAAATACAGGCGGTATGTTTGTTTTCCGTCTTATATATTATAGTTGGGAAAAACTATTACAAATAAATTCCAGCGGCTACCGTCCCTTCTGTTGCTGATTACGAATATAAAAGCATAAGAGGTTGATATCAGTTATATGGTTGATTGGGATAACCAAACCCGTATTTTTTAACAACTTCGTAGTGGAGAAAGACAACAGCTAACATTCCTTTTCTATAATACATAGTTTGAGTTCACTGCCTCTTAACACTCTGCAGCAAAAGACAAACGTTTTTCCTTGGCCGTCATCTGAACATTTGAATAAAAGAACTCCCCTATTCCATAGTCCAGCAGGCGCTCTGTACCTATCAAAATGCTTGGATAATATGGAAAGTTAAATGAGGTTGAACAACCATTCTCTTTTAAGAGTTCAAACGCTTTTTTGGTGTTCTTCCTTCCACTCGAACTTAACATTCTTTTTTATTAAGTTATATTAATGGTTTCGCAATTAGTGCAAAGTCACTAATTAAAAAGCGAAAATAACTGAAAAATCCTAATAAGGATTGTGTTTCCTTAACACTTGCTGGAGGGACGAAACTCTCTTCATTGATTCTATCTTAGCTGGGTCTGGTGAAATTCCGTCTCTTCCTATTTTAAATCCTAAATAAGTACTGGAAGTCTGAGAAAATGACATTTGTCAATTAACTCTCATTTATTTTCTCTAGAATGCACAGTAAAAAACGTTTCTTTAAGTTTTCTAAATGTTCTGCCTTTATTTTTACCCATGATTAAGACATCATCCCTAAATACACTTGGGCAATAGGTCTAATAAATGGTTCAAACGCGACTTGCCATCGTTCTGGCATAGGTATAGGGCATTGCGTGCCCAAATAAAGTCTGGTATGGACAGCAAACAATCCTTTCCTTGTACGGAAAGCCATTAATTTCTGTGTTCCTCCTCGACTTCGAGGGAATGATAAGCATCTATTAAATCACAACTAGTAAAAATGGTACTACCTCCTAGGGACGAAAATATCTCGTCTATCGAGGGCAGAGGGTACACGTCTGGGACGCTAAAAGAGTTTAAGTACGATAGTCTTACAGACTCTTGGTTGTTAGAGTTCTTTTGGCACCACCAGTAGAGGTGAACTATGTGGTGAATAGCAAGCTTTAATATATCCTTTTTCGAAAGCTGATCTGTAAAATTATCTATATGTCTTCCAAGTAGGCATGTGGGAGAACGTATACTGTTTTCGTAAAATGATTTTTGGAGGCGTCCTGGAACGTAAGTTCTATTTCAAACTCTGTAATAGGACAAAGAGGAACTGCATTCGTCGTCTAAAGCGATGATAGAGTCCTTATATTCCATTAACAAGTCCAAAGTTCTCTAATTGTTCGGTTCTTGTAAAATCGAACACATCTGCCTCTTCTTTAACTTAAAATTTTCTGTTATAAATTTCTCTGTATGCATCTCAACTGTTTATCTGATAAATTTTCTGAGCAGGTTACTATACAAGTAGATCCTATTTGCTTATCTTCTGTAGCAGTAACAGTTTTATTAAAATATTCTTTTTCATTAATTTTTAAAATAGGATGACATTTCCCTATATTTTTATTTCTTTTTAAATAAAAAGGTTTGTCACTTAAATTAATGTAACTCAAAATAACTTCATTGTTTCTTACTGGGCACACAGAGTTTGCAAAATATAATGGCCCTAAGGAAAAAGCAGGTGTTATTAAACACTTCTTTTCCAGTTTCAAATCTTCTTTATTCTCAGGTCTGACTTTCAAATAACCATAAGATTGAGCAGGTGCCATTGTTTCTTCTATTAATAGCAATTGAACTTCTATTTCTTCATCTGCTATCAAAGGTCCTTCCTCTACTGGAGGAAGTTGTGAATTTTCTTTGTTCTCTTGATGAACAACATTATTTTTATTTATTTCTGTCTTTGTAGGCTTCTTCAATGAGCCTTGATTCATTTCTGTCTTTGTAGGCTTTTCCAATGAGCCTTTAGTAATAATTCTCTTTGTAGGCTTTTCCAATGAGCCTTTAGTAATAATTCTCTGTGTAGGCTTTTCAAGAATGGAGCCTTTATTAATTAATCTCTGTGTAGGCTTTTCAATGGAGCCTCTTTTAACTACTGGTTTACAACTATCACTGTAATTGTTTAATTTAAACTTATCAACTATCACTGTAATTGTTTAATTTAAACTTATTATTCACCTTGGAATTATTTATGATATCTTCCTTAGTTATCTTTTCATATTGATTCATGAGAAAGTAACTTCCTAATTTGGCAAAGATTTTA
>JABUQX010074192.1:20000-25000 GCA_015478945.1 Trachelipus rathkii | reverse complement strand
GTGAAAAAAATTCGCAATACGAATACCCGAATATCGACTAAAAGTATTCGCCGAAATACCGAAATTCGCCGAATAACACTTCGCTATTCGGCGAATAGCTATTTGAAATTCGCGTCATCCATTGAGGGAAAAATAAAAGAAGGCAACACTGGTCAACAAAAAAAGGTGAATTTTTCTTGGATGGACTTTGTAGCAGATATATAGTAATTCGGAGGTGCTGATTCATTTATATTCTCGGTTTTGCTGTATCACATCCCGTTCTCGTGCAATCATGGATCCCTATTTTGCATTTCCCTAGGAATGACAAAATTCATGTGCGCACTGCGTAGGCTGTATAGACGTTACCTCCCGCATATATCTACAGTAGCACCAAGTTTACTGCGGTCGATATCGGGAAGCCATGTTAGGTAACTTTAGTACGTCTACATGTATGGTTGCCAATGACCTTGGATGATTTCTATCATCCATCTGAAATACAGTCGAATGGTCCGTCATTGTTTACCAGGGTGAACTGAACGACCGTGGCTGGGAGTTGTATTTGCCGAAGTTGTCCTGAGCTGTTGGCTTCGAGGTTGCATGAAAAATGACTACTGGACCATGGCACAAGAGTTACATTTTATCGTAACAGAGAAGCAGAGCTGCGGAGCTCTTCCAGTCAGATGGTAACCTTGTGTATGGCAGTGAAGTTGCAGGCCTACTACTCGCTATGGGGACTCCCAGCATACGATGCAGGTGAGTGGCGACTGGTTATTGACACTTCCAAGAGCAGTTATTTAAAGTGTGTGTTGTTATTGTAACCGAAACAAGTAGGCTTCGATATAATAATTTACTCGGTACGGAGGTCAAAGGAAGATGCAAAAATCAAGACAGTTTGGAGAGGCTTCAATATATCAGATACATGGATGGTAAATATGCGGCGACCTCAAAATGTAAACATTTTGACTCGTGTCAGCAGCAGGTTTACCAAAATATCCTTAGCTTCCTCTTTGCTTATTAGGGGACAGCCGGGCGGAAAGACATTGGACCCAAAAGAGAATGGCCACCGGGAAAACCTTGAGCCAGGTGACAGGAACATCGTACGTAAACCACTTGTACAGAGAGAAAACATCATCTAACCTCCACTACACATAAAACTTGGTGTTCAAACAATTTGTGAAGGCCCTAGACCATGATGTTGAATGCTTCCGCTATATGCTCAACGTTTCCTGGTCTAAGTGACGAGAAGAAAAAAGCTGGGAATTTGATGGCCCAAAAATACGGACACTCCTCCGTGATGCTGCCATTTGCTACAATAATGACTGTTTAAAGCACGTAAGTGCGGTGAATGCTTTTCAGATGCTAGACAGAAATTTCTGGGAAACAGAAGCCGAGAACCACTAACCATTGTACAAAAGGAACTGCTAGACAGTTTCATTCCCATGGATGTAGAATGAGTAATAAAGTTGCCCAACTACTACATTCTCACCTAGAAAAATTCCGGGATGAACCTAGGCAGTTAGTGATGAGCAGGATGAACGCTTCCATCAAGATCTAAGTTCATGGAAGGACGTTACCAGGGCAAGTAGGATATCAATATGGTGGCCGACTATTGTTGGAGCTGGATGAGGATATCCAGACGCTATGCACGGGAAATCGTTCTACGAAGAGAAATTACTACGTCGTTAAGTTAGTGTTTACATAAATAAACCCATTCCTTCTATTACATTCATTGTTGCCCCATATTACTCTTTATTCATAGTTGTATTATTATGTTAACATATATCTATCAAAGACATGTATCATATTGCGATTTGTTTCTCTCCCTTCATATATCCAATATATATTGTATAAAAATTACATTTCTATATAATTTTTTAATCTAAATATAACTAAGTGATTAATGACTTGCAATTGTTATTGTGATTCTTTTTATAAAATATAAATCACTTTACATGATTATCATTATTATTTTTTTTCATTCATTACTTAATTTAAAATTAATTAAATAATTAATTATTTAGCCTGATAAGCAGCATTTATTGCTTATTATAAATTAGCCAGCTGCTCCACTTTAAAGGAAGACAAATAAAAAATTGATTCTATAAATCAGCTGACCAAATAGTCGCTCACTGTACCTGCTGCTCCACTAACTTTTTACTTTGGATAAAAACCTATATCCTATATCTGAAACTGATTACTGTTACACTCCGACATCTGAGATATTAATTAATTAATTACTTGCTATAACTACTACTGCTACATTGATCTAACTACAGTAACTGCTATACCAACTGTTACAAAACAGCTATAACTGCTATGCTGTAATCTAAAGATTATATTGGAAAATTTAAGCTACCAAGCTACTATTTTTATATTTAATATTTTAATGTTTGTTGGCCAACAATTTATTAATTCCACTTATTTCACTGTTTGAGATACTGTGAATGCCAGAAGAGGCAAAAATCAAAACATTTGAACTGAGGTTTACTTACCATTATCTGGAAGGAAGAGAGTGAAAAAGGCAAGACAAGATTTAAGGCTACCAATTTATTGGGTAAGTAGAGCAGTTTATCAGGCTGTTATTTTACTTTAGCTTAGATCACTTTATTTATATAAAGTATGCCTTAATAGGCAGAGTTCCTGTTAATTATTAATTAAATTTTATAAATTTAAAGGTTCATAGCCACATTTGGCCTTTGTCACAGTATGGAAAGAATCACAATTTTGAGGCAACTTTTTGATCATTTCTTGTAAGTTGTGCATCATATATATATAACATCAAATATTTCCAAAAATATAGATTTAGGAAGTTGGTTTTTGAAAGTACCAACTTTTAAAAGGCTCCCATTTATTTTTCAGCTGGGAGCTTGTTACTGCTGTGATAGAGCTGGGTTGGCTTGAGGCTGGAAGCATCTTTCAACATCCTTTTTATTTATGTATTTTCCTTGAAACTAAAAATATAATATAAAATATTCATTAATAGTCATTTAAGCAAAATTAAAAGTCAAGTTTTCCTTTTTTTTATTGTCTTTATATTTAAATATTTTTTATGCAAAAAGAATCAGATTGTTAATCCTGATAATTTTTTGTATATGAAACCCTCAGCTGGATTTTCAATTATTTCAATTTCATTTCTTGATTTTTTTGTATATTATATATATATATATATATATATATATATATATATATATATATATATATATATACACACATATATATTTATAATATATATGATATATATATATATATATATATAGTATATAATATATATTATATTAAATATTATATATATATATATATATATATGATATATATATTCTTTCTTTCTTTCTTCACCTACCTTGTGTTTTCCCAAGATTGGGAGTAAGGAGCGTTACAATCGGAAAGAAAAGCAGTAGGAGAGTATGACAAATGTCGTAAAGAAAGCCCAGCCTTCCGCCCCCTCTGTACCATTAATTAGTGAAAGCTCGTCACAGACAGAAAATCCAACCCTAAAGCTTCATGGGACCGCGACGGAACCCTCACTATGGCATCTTCTCGTCATTGTAAGGGTTCATCCCTTGGCCCAGGTGGCCACAAACATGCCCCCATACAAAACCCCGCCATTCTCTCCTATTCATGCACCTTTATTCTCGCCTCTGCCAAACTCACATTCTCTCCTTCAGACATTCGTTCACGACTCAATCCACTTTCTCCTCGGTCTCCCAGCCGGTGGCTTCCCAACCACACCCCACTATACATCCGCTTAACAACGACGATCATTCAATCCTTTCCACGTGACCCAAAACCATTTCAAATACTTTCATTATTCTCTCATTTACCCGCGTTTCCTGACCAAACAACTTCAATACTGTCATTTCCTCGCAACGGAAGCCCCCTCACACCTAGCATGCCCCTAAGATATATATATATATATATATATAATATATATATATATATAATATTAATTATAATAATATTTTATAATAATAAATATATATATATATATATATATATATATATATATAATATATATATTATATATAATATAATATATTAGTATATAATATATCCCAATAATTGTGATAGACCATCTTGAAAAAGGTAAATCATAAAATTTACAAATCTGTGTTACACAAAATATCTCACAAAAGCGATGTGATATGCAAAAACCCGATTACATTTTTGGAATCAGCACATCAATAATCGAGTTGCGAAACCCCGTCCAAGAAATTCCATGTTTACCAGTGTATATACAAAGTAATTAAAACAAAAAGTAAATAACATTTTCTACCTATAGCAAACCATTCATATATTAAAAATAATTAAATGGAAATTGAAAAGTTCGTAGTTAAAGATATTAAACAAAACTTCATTTGAATAAGCTCTAAGGTTAAAATGGCAGAACATGGCAGTTCTCCATTTTCAGGGATTAACATATTTCTTGTGGCTTCATAAAAATTTCCTCCTTCTAAATATTCTTTCACTTCGACTGATGACGGTGGAGCTGAAAGTATTTTATTGCTAGTTTTTTTCAAATTCATAAAACTATTTCCAGTGTTTTCCACCAATTGAAGGGAATATCATTGTCATCACTGGTCAAAGTAGGCAAACTTATATATTTGTTTATTTCTTGATGTAATTCCGTATATAGCCTTTTACTTTTATGTACAATAATCACATCGTCAGAAGAATAGGACTTTCTTTTTTCACTCTCAATTTCTTTTCTGTATGACGATTTTGATGCCGCAATTTCTTTAAAACAATCAATCCATTAAAGAATGGAAAAGAACCTTCAGCTTCACTTTTCCCCACTAACGTGAATCATCGTCGCAGAAGAGTCAGAGCTAAATTTTCATGCATTTCATTCCATGCCTCAACGACCATATTTTTACTGATTCATCTGATTCATGTGAAAAATTAGCTTAAATCGCAGATCTAAGAAAGTAGTACACAAATTTATTACATAGAAAACTTTAGAAGTTTTTTTATACTGATTCTTAAGCTCTAACGAGTGTAATTATTTAACGAAGCTTTTGCTT
>JABUQX010074192.1:7500-10000 GCA_015478945.1 Trachelipus rathkii | reverse complement strand
AATAAACAGGAACCACAACGCGTCCCACACTGGGTAAACAGAGTGAAACCGGAGGTTACCATCGCAGTGTGATAGGCATACCAACCTCTTGCATGTTGCTCTGTGATGATCGGGTGCAGCTCATGCCACGCTTTTAGTGACTACCAAACAGGGAACCACCACATCTTCAAGGAATACAGACAGAGTGAAACCGGGGAATATATTGTATTGATAAGATAACTGCTCATCCTTCTACACCTCATCGCTCAGTCCTGTTTGGTGGGTGATATATTCACTACAGGAACATTTCTCGCGCTCTTCTTTTAGTCCATCGTGGCGTAGTCGTCAAACACTTACGCGGTCATCTGCTAGAGCCCAGGTTCAATCCCAGCAGAGGGAAATTACTTAAGGGGTTATTTTTATCAATACCTATCACACTGCGATGAGGTGTAGAAGGATGAGCAGTTATCTTATCAATACAATATATTCCCCGGTTTAATAAGTATTTCACTCTGTGCGGTGCTCTGTTTGACCCTACGCCCGAGTGTGGACGGGAAGAGCGCGTTGTGGTTCCTGTTTGGTGGGTGATATACAGGTGTATTTCTCACGCTCTTCTTTTAGTCCATCGTGGCGTAGTCGTCAAACACTTACGCGGTCATCTGCTAGGGCCCAGGTTCAATCCCAGCAGAGTGAAATTACTTAAGGGGTTATTTTTATCAATACCTATCACACTGCGATGAGGTGTAGAAGGATGAGCAGTTATCTTATCAATACAATATATTCCCCGGTTTAATAAGTATTTCACTCTGTGCGGTGCTCTGTTTGACCCTACGCCCGAGTGTGGACGGGAAGAGCGCGTTGTGGTTCCTGTTTGGTGGGTGATATATTCACTACAGGAACATTTCTCGCGCTCTTCTTTTAGTCCATCGTGGCGTAGTCGTCAAACACTTACGCGGTTATCTGAGGCTAAATTTTAATCTTGTTGGTTTTAAATATACTTAAGTATTGATTAAAATAATCCCTTAATACCTATCACACTGCGGTGAGGTGTAGAAGGATGAGCAGTTATCTTATCAATACAATATATTCCCCGGTTTAATAAGTATTTCACTCTGTGCGGTGCTCTGTTTGACCCTACGCCCGAGTGTGGACGGGAAGAGCGCGTTGTGGTTCCTGTTTGGTGGGTGATATATTCACTACAGGAACATTTCTCGCGCTCTTCTTTTAGTCCATCGTGGCGGTGTGGTCAAACACATACGCGTTCATCTGCTAGAGCCCAGGTTCAATCCCAGCAGAGGGAAATTACTTAAGGGGTTATTTTTATCAATACCTATCACACTGCGATGAGGTGTAGAAGGATGAGCAGTTATCTTATCAATACAATATATTCCCCGGTTTAATAAGTATTTCACTCTGTGCGGTGCTCTGTTTGACCCTACGCCCGAGTGTGGACGGGAAGAGCGCGTTGTGGTTCCTGTTTGGTGGGTGATATATTCACTACAGGAACATTTCTCGCGCTCTTCTTTTAGTCCATCGTGGCGTAGTCGTCAAACACTTACGCGGTCATCTGCTAGAGCCCAGGTTCAATCCCAGCAGAGGGAAATTACTTAAGGGGTTATTTTTATCAATACCTATCACACTGCGATGAGGTGTAGAAGCAGTTATCTTATCAATACATAATATTCCCCGGTTTAATAAGTATTTCACTCTGTGCGGTGCTCTGTTTGACCCTACGCCCGAGTGTGGACGGGAAGAGCGCGTTGTGGTTCCTGTTTGGTGGGTGATATATTCACTACAGGAACATTTCTCGCGCTCTTCTTTTAGTCCATCGTGGCGTAGTCGTCAAACACTTACGCGGTCATCTGCTAGAGCCCAGGTTCAATCCCAGCAGAGGGAAATTACTTAAGGGGTTATTTTTATCAATACCTATCACACTGCGATGAGGTGTAGAAGGATGAGCAGTTATCTTATCAATACAATATATTCCCCGGTTTAATAAGTATTTCACTCTGTGCGGTGCTCTGTTTGACCCTACGCCCGAGTGTGGACGGGAAGAGCGCGCCGTGGTTCCTGTTTGGTGGGTGATATACTTATTAAAGCGGGGAATATATTGTATTGATCGTCCATCGTGGCGTAGTCGTCAAACACTTACGCGGTCATCTGCTAGAGCCCAGGTTCAATCCCAGCAGAGGGAAATTACTTAAGGGGTTATTTTTATCAATACCTATCACACTGCGATGAGGTGTAGAAGGATGAGCAGTTATCTTATCAATACAATATATTCCCCGGTTTAATAAGTATTTCACTCTGTGCGGTGCTCTGTTTGACCCTACGCCCGAGTGTGGACGGGAAGAGCGCGTTGTGGTTCCTGTTTGGTGGGTGATATATTCACTACAGGAACATTTCTCGCGTTCTTTCTTTTAGTCCATCGTGGCGTAGTCGTCAAACACTTACGCGGTCATCTGCTAGAGCCCAGGTTCAATCCCAGCAGAGGGAAATTACTTAAGGGGTTATTTTTATC